>PVIA01004336.1:0-93092 GCA_004024845.1 Tonatia bakeri
GGTTCCCTGTACATTTTCCTTTATTCCACTCAGCATATCCTTCATTTTTTCATCTCATTTGCGACCAATTCAACCAATTCTGTGAGCATCCTGATCACCAGTGCTTTGAACTGTGCATCTGATAGGCTGGCTCTCTCTTCATCGCTTAGTTACATTTGCTCTGAAGCTTTGATTTGTTCTTTTGTTTGGGCCATTTTTTCTTTTTTTTGTCTTGACTCGCCTGTTATGAGTGGTGAGGGGTGAAGCCTTAGGTGTTCACAGGGGCAGGGTATCCCAGGTCCCTGTGCTGTGATGCTATATGTGGGGAAGAGGTCTGAGAGGGGACAGTGCTGCTTGCTCTGCTTTCTGCTGGTTTTCAGTCTCTTCCTCTGCTTCCCCCAAGCAAACTGGGCCCTTCTGGTGCTAATTCCTGGGTAAGTGGGTTTGTATACATTCTAGGACCCTGTAGGTCTCACCAGTGAACTCTCCTGGGAGGCTGGGAGTTTCTCCTGCTACCATCTCAACCCCCACAGGTGATTTCAGTCAGTGGTTTGAGGCTTTATTTCCTTGTGCTGGGGCCCTAGGTTGCACAGTCTGTCCCACTTCCCAGTTGTTTCTCCCAGTTTCTCTGTGCACAAATGTGGGACCACCTGGTCCACAATCTGCCGACTTGTTGGGTCTGCCCCCTGCTGCCTTGCCCGCCAGCTGCAGCCTTGTGCACCCACTCCACAATCCACTGCCTCACTGGGTCTGCCAGCCACCGCCTTGCTGTGAGTCCTCTCTGCCCAGCTGCTGGTCCCCACCCCTCCTACTGGTCTGAATGAATGTGTCTTCTTTATCTCCTTGGTTGTTGGGACTTCCATGGAGTTCGATTTTCTGTAAGTTCTGGTTGTTTTTTGTTTTTAAATTGTTGTTGTCCTTTTTTTGGTTGTGCAAGGAGGCATAGAGTGTCTACCTAAGCCTCCATATTGGCTGGAAGTCCCCTGGGAATATTTTATATTATTTTTAAAAATATCACATCTTTTAAATCCAGTGTGTATTTTATACTTACACTGTTTCTCAGCCAGGACTAATCATGTTTCAAGTGCTCAGTAGCCACATGTGCTAGCGGCTTCTTTATCACAGAGCACAGGTTTAAACATTCTGTCTTGTCTGCTTTTCTGCCCTTTCTTATCTGAAGTCTGCATCTGTCACTGCACTGATACTGTGCTTTCAAAGGTCACTGATGACTACTGTTTTGCTAATTCCAATGAATATTTTTCTGTCTATGCCTTACTCAACCTTTCAGGAGCATTTAACTCAGTTAATCACCAGTTTCTTGAAATAATTTCATCCTTTGGCTTTCATGACACTATATCCTCCCATTTTGCTTTCTTTACCTTTGGCTGTTCCTAATCTCCTTTGGTATCTTCTACCCTAGCCATTAAATGTAGATGTTCTTTGGGCTCATTTTACAGCTCTTTTCTAAATAATGCTTCCCTTAAATGATTTTGTCCATCCCACGGTATTTTAAGCCATCTATTGACTCAGACACCGGCCCACAGTGTCCGAGGTGATGTGGACGAGACACGAGACAAATTTACACAGACTACCGAGTCCTGTGGAGGAAAAGGGATGGTGTGGCCACTCTCTCAAGGGGAGAGTGCTCTGACCCTTGCCTTGACAGGCTTTTATTGCTTTTCTGGGCACATTACATGATGGTTCTCATTTACTGTGCATAGGTTCACTTTAGGTGGTTACCTTTTACAGAAAACAGAAGAGGATGTTGCTAATTACAACAAAAAGAAGGATATTTGCAAATGTAAAGGGAAAAGTGGTTGAACTGGTTACACTGATCCTTGGAAGGTTTAGCATAGATTTTAAGAAGTTACTTTAAAGATATGCAGTAAATGTTTGCTGCCTCAATTCAGGGTGAGGGAGTTTTAGCAAAAAGCAAGTCTGAAAGCGGCCTAGGTACAATGCAGGCCTGATTCCCCATGGGAGAACCTATCCGTGGGCGTGGGTCCTGTGAACTGGACCTCGCTTTCCAATGGCCGTTCCGAGTGGTAGCTGGGCCCATGCCACGCAGAACGGTCTCCTATAATCCATATGTTGACAACTCACAGACTTAAATGCCTCCCTCCATTGTCTTCTCTGAGTTCCATAGTGGTACAACCAGCTCTCTGCTTGACTTCTCTGGTGGCATCTCAAACTTACTGTGTCCCATGCAGAACTCACAGTTTAGTTTTCTCCATAGTCTTTTCCTTTTCAGGCAATGGCACCATCATCTCTCCACCAAAATTAATATGCTTAGTAATATAAGAATTGTACTGGCTTCCTTCCATATCTCTGTATCCTTTCTGTATTTGATACTGCCTGATCTTTCTCCAAAATACATCTTCTCTTCATCACTAGGGATGTCACTATGATCCAAGCCTCCATCATCTCCATCATCTCTCACTTGGCTTACTAAACAGGTTTCAGACTGCCTCCAGTCTGAAAGTACCTGCTTACATTTTATAGTTTCGACTCCCCTACTATAATACTTGCTTAATGAGAACAGTGAGAGGTGTCTGTTTTCTAGCCTGGAACATTGCCTAGTATACTATAGTCAATCTGTTAATACTTGAGTAGATTAAAGCAAGTCTAGAAATAAGGAACATAGCTCAATAGCAATAGTTTAGAAATTAAAAACTTCTGTACATCAGATTCCATAAGGTATTCCCATAAACCTAGGGGAAAAATAAGATAATGATTCACAGCATATTGGTATTAATAACCTGTAAAAAGTTCTGGAAAGCACTAAGACCTCAAACGGCAAAAGTATGGGCAAAAATAGAAAAAATGGACAAAGTTATGAACCAGTCATTAATGAAAGAAATAGAAATAACTAATATACGTTAGAAAAACTACTGATTTTTCCCAGTATCTAAAAATGCAAGTTAAAGCAGTTATTTTTGCCCCAAATATTCAAAAATTGAGAAAATAGTATTGTTAAGGTTGGGATGAGAGAATTCACATGCAGCTGGAAGGAACAGTAATTTGGTGTAGTCTTTCTGGAAAGCACTGTGGCAGAGGTTTGCCGACTCCCTTCCTTTTTGGCAAAGTATAGTCTCAGTCAGTACTTCTTGCATGGCCCTCCTAGTTCCAGAGAAATACCTAATGATTCAGTTTATTAAGCATTTAGGTCCAAACAAGAGTAGTTTCGTATGTTGTAGTTTTTTATATTTGACTAGTTTTTAAATACTCCTTAGTGTCCCTGTGGGTTTGCTGGGACGCCCTGGTGTCTCAGAGTGTATATATAGTTTGGAAACTGTGCCAATTTGGAAGTATATTCAAGAACTTTAATGTAAGAAATGTCATGATTTAGTAACTCTTCTTCTAGGGAATCTAAGAAAATAGATAAGAACAAAGACTTATGTACACAGTTCTTACACTTAATAATAACAGCCATCAAATATTGGTGCATTTGCACCAGGGAATTAGGTGTTCTTATTTCAGGTCGTAAGTCCCCCTCAGACATCGGGACCTGGCAAGCAGGTCCACATCCTGACTGCTCCTCTGTAGGAGTTACAGACTGTCGTTTCTGTAACTGCACAGTGAAAGTAGCCCTGGTTTTGAAATTCCCGTCTCCAGTTTGAATGTCTAGCAATGGATTCTGGTATAAAATGTTTAAGTATTTTTTTACTTTTCCTCTAGCTGATGAGGATTTTTTTCTGAGTTTAAGTTGCTACCAGTTGAGAAGCAGTTAATGTCCTTACTTCTTGCTGGTTCTGTGGTCTTGAGCAGGTTATTTAGCTCTCTGAACTTCAGTTTTCCATCTCTCAGCTGGGGGCAAGAATTACTGTTATGCTCGCTTCAGGTTGTTGGCTGTGCTTCTCCAGTGAGATTATATTTGTAGGGCTGCTTTGTAATGTTAAGTATACATAGCTATTACTATTTATAATCTAGATAGAAATCTAGGGATTTCTCTTTTATTTCACATTCTGTTATTTTTTCAATAAGCTATAAAAACTAATTTATTTTATTTTACTGATAGGAACTTGACACTGAGGAAGGACTTTAGCAACTTGCATAAGTTTCTTTTGTCAGGTCAGATACAGAGGTGGTAAAGGAGCCCTTAGTATTTTAACGTGACAGGCTTTTGCTTGGTAATAATGAGCTGCTCTGCTCTTATCATGTATAAAAACAGTAAGCTAAGCACTTTACACACTGTTTCACTTCACTCACACAACAAAGCTGCATGATTTAGGTACTGTCGTCCTGCCCTTTACAGATGAGGAGGCTGGGGCTCAGAGAGATTACATACTTTGCCCAAGCTCAGCTTGCTAGTAAGGAGCAAAGCCTAGATTTTAACTCAGGCCTCTAATGCTATAGTCCAGGATCAATTCACTGCTTTGTTGTACTGCCTTAATTTATTATTATATGGCTTTCTATTTCATGAAAATGTAATAAATATTTTTAATCTGCTTTTAAAAGTTCTGAATTTAATATTTTAATTATTAGGAATACAGTAAAGATTTTTATTTATATGGTCTCAAATTCATGTATAAGAATATAGACTAAAGCCAGAAGCATAGGTTGAAGCAGAATACCCAGATCTGTCAGTTCAGTTATATTATTTTATGGTTTTGTAAAATGCACAAGGAGTATATATTTTCTTAGTTGTCTAAAAATATCTATAATCATTAAACTATCATTGCTAGATAAAAGTTGCCTTTATTGTTAACAGTTAATTCAGTTGTATTCAGTCTGAAAAAAATTTTGTTGATCAATGTTATAAAAACACAAATAAAATGTAATATGATAAAGTTTGACGCTTTTTTTGTCTTTCCTTCCCAGGCATTCTTCAGTGGCAGACTGAAGGCCAGAGGGAACATCATGCTGAGCCAGAAGCTTCAGATGATTCTTAAAGACTATGCCAAGCTCTGAAGGACATATTCCATTATTAACAAAAGTAGAAGAATACTCTTTTCACCCAGATATGCAAAAGTGATCAAAACTGAGATGCAGGGAAAATTGCGTAACATTTTCAGATTTCAGATAACTTTTCAGATTTTCATTTTCTACTAATTTTTCATGTTATTATTTTTACAAGGAGCTGTAAAATAGCACGTAATTATCCTTCTTAGATTTTATCTTCATAATAAAAAATTTTCATTCAAGTCTATTCTCTTTAGAATTGTGATAGCATTTATAAGTTGAAAGGAAAATTAAATGAGTAAAAGCCACTTTGATGCCTGTTGAGCTTTTTGTTGTTTTCTGTTCTCTAATTTATTGAAACTCCAGTTTTAACATGAATTTTCATATATGTACTCGTTTTCATACTTTAGTATGGTAGATAGTATTCTGCTTTAAGGCAGAGGAAAAGTCTGCGTTTCCAAATAGTTTTATTTCTTCTTTTCCTTCTTTTTCTGGAAATTCTTCACTTTCTTCTAATGCTTGTAAATCTACCAAATACATAGCTTTCTTCTAGATCAATAATCTTAAATCATAAGATGGTCACCAGCAAGTACTGTCCTATTATTTCCCCAAACATTTAGCTCATATTATGTATGCTGAGAAAAATGCTCTTTTGATGGCTTGGCTGCAGAGGTAATGAGAAAGTGAGTGGGATGCTCAGGTCAGGGATGAAGTTTCAGTCATGGAGCACAACTGAGGAGAGTGGGTGAGTTCTCAGGGAAGCAGACTTTGAGATGGAGATGTATGGGCAGAAAACATACTTGGAAATGTTCTTGGGATCAACAAGCAGAGGGGTGGGGTGGTATAGGGGGTAAGCAAAGGAAGCAGGGCGAGGCAGAGAGAGAAGTTACACTGTGGAGCATTTACCATAGGCCTTCAGCTCAGGGGCTGGGTTGGCCTTCAGATGTATCATTGATTATGGCCTGCCCCTCAGTCCCGAATAGGGCTTCTGGGAGCACACAGCATAGTACCTTGCTTCAGAGAACAGGAGTGAGGGAATCAGAGTTTAGGGAAGAAGAAAGAAGTTCTCACAAATACAGAATTTTAATGTTTAGCACAGTGCTGAAACATACTACAGGACCTCAGTAGATTATTGATTTAATGAATAAGGATATGTAGAAGGCATAGAAGAAAAGTTAGCTTTTTGGAAATTATGTCTGTCTCATGAACTTTGTATGATATCATAAAATTAATTTTAATTCAGTCATCCATTGTTAGTCTGACTGAATTAAAAAACAATGGCAGTCTCTTAACGTTACTATAAAATGGTAACTATTATCCCTGTTGAGCTTGGAAAAGCCTAGTATACTCCCAAATAGAAATAGCATATTAAAATTAATCAAATGTATCACAAATTAATGGATGTGTTGAATATATACCTTAGATGCTTAAAACATGTTTAAGAACCTGTCATTCTTAAAGGTATCCAGATTTAGCAACAGCTTTTTATTAGTCCTCATGCCCCTTAACTTTTCTTTTTATAAAAAATTTAATCTTTATTGTATTTTTTTCCATTACCATTATTCCTTTTATATCCTCCTCCCCACAGCAGTCACCACACTGCACAACTTTGCTTTTCCAGAATAAATCCCAGTTGATCATAGTGTATGATCTTTTTGGTGCATTGCTCTATTTGGTTTGCTAATATTTGTTGAGGATTTTAGCATCTATGTTCATCAGGGTTATTGGCCTATAGTTTTCTTTCTTTGTAGTGTCCTTACCTGGTTTTGGGATTAGGATAATGCTGGCTTTGTAAAATGAGTTTGGCAGCCTTCCTTCCTCTTGAATTTATGACATAGTTTGAGAAGGAGAGATATTAGTTCTCAGAATGTATGGTAAAATTCACCTGTGAAGCCATCTCGTCCAGGGCTTTGTTGTTTGTTGGGAGTTTTTTGATTACTACTTCAATTTTACTAGGTGTAATCTGTCTGTTCAGATTCTCTGATTCTTCCTGATTTAGTTTTGGAAGATTGTATATTTCTAGGAATTTATCCATTTCGTTCAGGTTGTCCAGTTTGTGGGCATACAGTTGTTAATATTTTCTTATAATCCTTTGTATTTCTTTAGTGTCAGTTGGTATTTCTTCTCTTTCATTTCTGATTTTATTTGGGTCCTTTCTCATTTTTTTCTTGATGAGTCTGGTAAAAGGTTTGTCAATCTTGTTGATCTTTTCAAAGAACCAACTCTTGGAATCATTGATCATTTGTAGGGGTTTTTTTTTTTTTTTTTTTTTTTTTTTTTTTTTTTTTTTTTTTTTTTTTTTTTTTTTTTTTTTTTTTTTTTTTTTTTTTTTTTTTTTTTTTTTTTTTTTTTTTTTTTTTTTTTTTTTTTTTTTTTTTTTTTTGGGTTTTTTTTTTTTTTTTTTTGGACTCAATTTTATTTATTTCTGCTGTGATCTTTATTATTTCCTTCCTTGTACTCACTTCGGGCTTTATTGTTCTGTTTCAAGTTCCTTTAAGTGTAAAGTTAATTGTTTACTTGAGCCTCTTCTTGTTTGTTGAGATAGGCCTGTAATGCTTGTATTTCCCTCTTAGCATTGCTCTCCCAATGTCCCACAGGTTTTGGATTGTTGTGTCATTTTCATTTGTGTCAACGTATCTCTGGACTTCTTCTTTGATCTCATTGTTGACCCATTCATTGTCTAATAATGTGTTATTTAGCTTCCATGTCTTTGTGTGCTTTTCAGTGTTCTTGTGATTGATTTCCAGTTTTATAGCATTGTGGTCAGAGAAGATTCTTGATCTGATTGAAATCTTTTTAAATTTATTGAGACATGTTTTGTGTTGTAACATGTGGTCTATCCTAGAAAACATTCCATATGCACTTGAAAAATATGTATGTTCTGCTGCTTGGAAATGCTCTGAAGATATCAATTAAATTAATTTGATCTAGCATGTCATTTAAAGCATGTCTCCTTGTTGATTTTTTGCCTGGAAGATCAATCCATTGACATCAGTGGGGTTTTTAAATCCCCAACTATGACTGTATTTCTGTTGATCTCTCCCTTTATGTCCATCAAGATTTGCTTCACATATTTAGGTGCTCCTATGTTGCTGTGTAAATGTTTACTAGGGTCATATCCTCTTGTTGCATTGTTCCCTTTATCATTGTGTAGTGTCCTTCTTTGTCTCTTACTATAGCCTTGGTTTTAAAGTCTATTTTGTTGGATATAAGTACTGTTACCCCACTTTTTTTTTCTTTTCCATTATGAAGTACCCTTTTCCATTCCTTCACTTTTAGTCTGCGGGTATCTTTTGATCTGAGATGGGTGTCTTGGAGGCAGCATATATATGAGTCTTGTTTTCTTATTCAGCTACTCTGTGTTTTTTGGTGGCAGCACTGAAGCCATTACATGTCGATAGATAAACATATGTTGTTGCATTTTATTGTTAGACTGTTTTCCTCTTTTTTTTTCTTTCTTTCTCTTCTTAAAGCAAGCCCTTTAACATTTGTTGCAGTGCTGGTTTGATGTTAACAAACTCCTTTTGCTTTTTTCTTGTTTGGGTAGCTCCTAATTTCTTCTTCAATTTTAAATTCTGGGTAAAGTAACCATGCTTGTAGGCTCTTGCCTTTCATCACCATGAATATTTCACCTCACTCCCTTCTGGCCTGAAATGTTTCTGTTGAGTAATCAGATGCCAGTCTAATTGGTGCTCCCTTGTAGGTGACACGCTGCTTTTCTCTTGTGCTTTTAGGTTTCTCTCCTTGTCTTTAATCCTTGTCATTTAATTATGATGTGTCTTGGTGTAGGCCTTTTTGGGTCCAATTTATTTGGGACTCTCTGAGCTTCTTGGACTTTTATGTCTTTTTCCTTCAGCAGATTATGGAAGATTTTGGTTATTATTTAATCAAGTAGGTTCTGGATCCCTTGCTAGCTCTCTTCTCCTGGTAGTCCCATGATGTTAATGTTGTTACGCTTCATGTCGTTAATGTTTCTTAAGCTCTCATTTTTTTTATTGTTGTTCAAGTACAGTTGTCTCCATTTTCACCCCACCAGGCACCCTCCACCCCACCCATCCCTGCCTCCCACCCTCAAACCTACCGCCTTTAGCTCTGTCCATGTGTCATTTATACATGTTCCTTGACGGCCCTTCCCCTATTATCCCTCTCCCCTCTCCTGTCTGGTAACTGTCAGTTTGTTCTTTATTTCAATATCTCTGGTTGCATTTTGCTTGCTTGTTTGTTTTATTGATTAGGTTCCACCAGATAGGTAAGATCATATGGCAGGGGTGTCAAATTCATTTTCACTGGGGGCCATATCAGCCTCATGGTTGCCTTCGAAGGACCGAATGTAATTTTAGGACTGTATAAATGTAACTATTCCTTAACAGTTAAGTGAGAGCTTGGCGCTGCCGCCAGGTAGAAACAAGGTGCATGGCTGGCTAAAACAAGGTGGAGGGCCAGATTTGGCCCTCAGGCCTTGTGTTTGCCATCTGTGTCACGTGGTATTTGTCTTTCACTGCCTGGTTTATTTTACTTAGCATAACGCTTTCCAGTCCCATCCATGCTGTTGTGAAGGGTAGGAGCTCCTTCTTTCTTTCTGCAGCATAGTATTCCATTGTGTAAATGTACCATAGTTTTTTGATCTACTTGTTTACTGATGGGCACTTAGGTTGCTTCCAGTACTTGGCTATTGTATATTGTACTATGAATATTGGGGTGCATAGGTTCTTTCAGATTGGTGTTTCAGGGCCCTTAGGGTATAATCCCAGCAGTGGTATTGCTAGGTCAAAAGGCAGTTCCATTTCTAGTTTTCTGAGGAAATTACATATACAGTTTTCTACAGTGGCTGCACCAGTCAGCATTCCCACCAACAGTGCACTAGGGTTCCCTTTTCTCCACGCCCTCAGCAGCACTTATTGTGTGTTGATTTGTTTATGATGGCCATTGTGACCTGTGTGAAATAGTATCTCATTGTGGTTTTAATTTGCATCTCTTTGATGGCTAGTGATGCTGAGCATCTTTTCATATGTCTCTAGGCCCTTTGTGTGTCCTCCTTGGAGAAGTGTCTGTCCAAGTTCTTTGCCCATTTTTTAATTGTATTTGTCTTTCTGGAGTGGAGTTGTGTGAGTTCTTTATATATTTTGGAGATCAAACCCTTGTCCAAAGTATCATTGGCAAATAGGTTTTCCCATATGGTTGGTTCTCTTTTAATGTTGTTTTCTTTAGCCATGCAGAAGCTTTTTATTTTGATGAGGTCCCATTTGTTCATTCTTTCCTTTATGACCCTTGCTATAGGGGACATATCGGTGAAAATGTTGCTGCATGGAATATCTGAGATTTTCCTGCCTGTGTTCCCCTCTAGGACTTTATGGTGCCACAACTTATATTTAAGTCTTTTATCCACTTTGAATTAATTTTTGTGTATGGTGTAAGTTGGTGCTCAAGTTTCATTTTTTTTACATGTAGCTGTCCAGCTGTCCCAACACCACTTGTTGAAGTGGCTATTTTTATTCCATTTTATGATTCTGTCCCCTTTGTCAAATATCAATTGACCTTAGAGACTTGGGTTTATTTCTGGGCTCTCTATTCTGTTCCATTGGTCTGTGTGTCTGTTTTTATACCAGTACCAGGCTGTTTTGATTACAGTGGCCTTGTAATAGCATTTTATATCAGGTATTGTGATCCTTCCTACTTTGCTCTTCTTTTTCAAAATTGCCACGGCTCTTCGGGGTCATTTACGGTTCCATATAGATTTTTGAAATGTTTGTTCTATATCTGTGAAATATGTTATTTTAATAGGGATTGCATTGAATCTATAAATTTAAGTTCTCATTTTAAAAAATTCTTTTTGCTGCTCTGTGTTGGTGTTTTCTTTTACCTTGTCTTCCAAATCATTGATTCAGTCCTCTGCTTCATCTAACATACTGTTTATTCCTTCCAGTGTATTATTTATTTCGGATACTGCATTCTTTATTTCTGAGTGGTCTTTTTTTATGGTTTGTATGTGTCTTTTCATGCTTTTGAATATCCTTAAGTTCATCACTCTAAACTCTCTATCTGATAAATTGCTTGCCTCCATTTCATCTAGTTCTTCTGGAGAATTCTCTTGTTCTTTCATTTAGGGTCTGTTTCTTTGTCTTCTCACTTTGGCTGCTTCATATTTTCTGCCTTAGCTATTAAACCAATCAGTCGCTAAACTGATCAGTTGTTAAACTAATTAGGCTGTAATCAGCTTAAGCACCACGTGGTAGGGCAGAGTAATTCCTGTTGGCAGGGCTGTTGCTTCCCCTCAGGCTGATGCCACTTGGAGAGGAGTCCTCCACCTGAGAAGGATGGCTTCTGTAGTATGGGGAATGACTCAGCATGGGGATCCTGGCTGCTGTTCCTTCAGTTCTCTCACCAGAGCCACCACCCCAGACTTTTCTCAAGCTTCTCTCTAGTCCACTCTGTCCTCCCTCTGCTGGAGCCCAGGGTAAGTGGCTGCAAATGAAATTTTGTGCGTTGACCCTTTAAGTGGCTCTCTGCATCTCCTGCTGTCTCTTTCTGGCAGACAGAAATTCTGAGGCTTTTCACAGCTGGGTGTTAATCTGGGTTCCTTCCCAGTTCTGGTGCTGTAGTCTAGGGAGCCCAGCTTGGGGTTTAGACCCCACACTTCTGAGGGGGAACCCTCCATCAGCTGAAATATCCCTCTAGCACTTTTGCTGGAAGCCAGCCCTGTTGTTCCTCTCCCACACCCCCTGCCAGTCTTGTGGTGGAAAAGTGGTTTCTTCTGTCTGTCCGTGGTGATAAGGCTTCTCTTCAGCTAGCGTGCAGTTGTTTATTCAGGATGCTTTGTCTACAATTAGTTGTAATTCTAGTTTGTTCCTGGGAGGAAGTTGTGTAGCTTCCACTTACTCCTCGGTCATCTTGGATCCCACCCTCCCTAACCTTTCTATAATAGTTGACATTATTGAATGCACTAACCTCCTAATTCATTACTTTCCTTTTATCCTCCAATGAGAACTGTATTAACTTTATAATGAGTTTTTGAGTTAATCTCTCTTGTCTCTTTTGTCATTTTCTCTGCCTATATTTTTTAGGGTTTTTGATCAAGGTTTCAGCCTTCTTTTTGGGGGAGACATTTTCTTCCTGGATAATTTAATGTACTCATATCTTCAGTCATTACCTAAGTGTTGGTAACTCCCAATCTGTATCTTCAGCTTTGATTTCTTTGTAATTCCATAGTGTCACCCACAGGTCCCAATCATTTCCAGACTGCTGTCACGTAGTTAGTGCAGATAAAGGTCCAAAGTAAACCTGTGGTCTTCCTCTTCCCCCTAAATCTGCATTTCTTCCTGTTTTTGTCTTAGTTAAGAGCATCACTTTTTGCCTAAACTAAGAAACCAGTCACCTTTGACCTTTTCTCACACCCCATATTTAGTCTTTCACCACCTTTTGTCACTTCCACTTCCTGAAGATTTACTGGTTTTGTTCTCTGATTCCATACCCAAGTATGCCTTCATACTTGACAGCTCATTTGGGTGGCTTTTCAGTTGGTCTCTCCAGTCTTTCACCACCTGCCCTCACCACCCAGCAGATTGGCCTTCTGAACATGTGACTTCCCGACTGAAAAACCTATGATGGTCGTCTTATTGTCAGACTCTAGCACGATTCAAAGTTGCATCAGTTGGAATTCTTTCAGTTGCAAGTAATAAAACCAGTTCAAATCTGCATAACAGAACTTATCCATATAACTAAAGGATAGGATTGGCTTTTAAGAGGCTTGAACAGCAATTCATTGTCTTCTAGGCCCAATTCCTTGCCATCTCTCTGCTCTACCTGCTAGCTCCATGTGGTAATCCTCCTGGAAGCTACAGGTTATTCCTGTTGTGGGTACAAGAACGCAGCCAATAGATGCAGCCTCACAGTCCCATTCCAAATCAACCAGCAGAGGGGAGAGCACTGGGTTATCTCAGAAGCCCAGATAAAGGCTTCACCTGGTCTCACTAGCTGTGATTGGGCCAATACTTGAACCCATCACTACAGCCAGAGATGTTGGATGTACTGATTGGCCTGCATCCACCAGGGTCTTTACATACAGCTAAGGATAAAGTGTGATCCCCAAGACGGTCCCCAGTTTTGGTGTTTGTTGGGAGGAGTCACAGGACTCAGCATATAGTCATACTCAAGACTGATTTCTTACAGCAAAACAATACAAAGCAAAATCAAAAGGTAAAAGGCCACATGGAGTGAAAGTCCAGAGGAAGTTGGGTAGAAGCTTTCAAGAGTTCCCACCCTCATGGAATTACATAGGGTATGCTTAATTCCCCCCAGCACTAAATTGTGACCATAGGTACGAAATGGCCACCAAGACTCAGTGTCCAGAGTTTTAATTGGGAGGTTGGTCACAGGCATCTGCCAGAACATGCACCAAAATTCCAGACTCCTACAAGGAAAGCAGATACTTAATATAAACCCTATTGTTTGTACAGTTTGAGCACAGGGACCCATTCTCAGTGAGGGAATGGTGGGAATCTTCCTGAAATCTGAGGTCTCAGATGCCAGCCAAGGGTCAACCTTGCAAGCAAACCTTTTTAAATGTAGTGGTCTCTGGCCAGCCAAGTTAACTCTTTCCTTTCTTAACTCTTTTCCTGATAGGGTCAGCCACACCTAAACTATGTGGCACGAAAGAGAATCAGGTATGGTATCAGCGAACTTAGAGTACTGGGGGGCCAAGTCAGAAACGTCTACCCCAAAGGCTCTTTTGCCGTCCTAAACTGCTTTTCTACCCATCACCTGGGAGACTCCTCCACATCGGTCAGCCTCCCAAGTGTCACGTATGCAAAGCTGGTAGAATGGCCTCTGACATCTCACAAAACTTTATATTTTAAAGTGAATAATCTGAGAAAACTAATTGTCATTTGGAGAGAAATAGTAATAATCTATTTAACAATAATACCCTAACAGTAACTTTGTCCTTTGGGTCAACAAACATAGCAGCAAAACTAAATGATAATCCAATTCCACTGTACTTCTGAAGTAGAGAAGTCTCAATAAGTTGAAAGTGATGAAAAGTGATTTTCTTGAAGAGCAGAAGATTTTAGGTCAGTGTACACTAAGCTATTTAGGAGAGGAGAGGAAAGAAAATAACCTATTTAAAAACCCATAAATAGGCACGATAGAGAAATTGCAAGCCTTGGTTAAAAGTGAATCTGGGTTTGTATCACATGTATATGCAATATATTGGCTGAAGTTGCCTAGTGTCTTCTAGATATCAAGTTACCATAGCTTAAAAAATAGAAACCAGAGGAGGCAAAGTGTTGACTCACTAAAATTTAGAGCTGTTTATAGCCTCATCCAGAATCCATCTTTTAAGAAGCTTTGTTGAATAACTTCTGAATCAATAGCTGACAAATGTAAAGAATAGAGGAGTAGAAAGCTGTATGGTGTTGGGAGCAGTGGCTGGGAAGTTTTTGGAGGCAGCATGGAAGAAAACACAAAATTAAACCAGGAAACACAGACTAAAAAGTATTACTTCAAATGAGTATCATGTGAAGGAAGGTTGAATAGCTCTACAGAGAACAATGACTGGTTACACCAGGATTCAGCACACATTTTCTGTAAAGGGCCAGATTGTAAATATTTTAGGCTTCATGGTCTACAGATGGCCTCTTGCATATTCATTTTTTAAACAGCTTTGTTAAAAAATGTGAAAACCTGTGCAAAAACAGGCCAGGGCCTGGGCTGGGTCCACAGAATGGGACCTAGACCTAGCTGTTGCAAGCACTGGCTCAGAAAACACAACTTTAAGGTGTCATTTTGCTTTAAATAATTATGAAAATACAAATTCACATGAATTACGAAAGCATGGGAGGCTCTCCCCCACTTCCACATCTGGGCAGTTAAAACTGCACAGCACGTCCTTGGCCCTGCTCCCACCAGCCCACACTACGACACTGTGCAAATGCTGTGTGCTGGACCAGCGTGGCATACCTAGTGCTTTGCAGACCAGCAACTCAAGTATTACCTTTTCATCCCCATCAACATTCATGAACCACCCCTGTATTTAAATAGTACTGTTACAGACATTTCATTTCAGAATTGTTTCCTTAGATTAAAACTTTTAGGATATGGAATTACTGGGTCAGGATAAGAGCCATTATAACATCCTTTACAGCCCCAGGAAGGTGAAGAAAGGAGAGCAATTGTCAGTATTTTAGGAATGGTGGGTTCTGTCATAAAAAACAAGAAACAGCTTTATATAAGTCAGTGCCTGCTGACTGCAACAGTGCCTTAGTTCCTAGAGTCACGAAATTTTGTATCGCAAGCAAGAAAGCAATGGAAGCCATGGGACTTAGATCTCTGATTCAAATGAGGTGATGAGGTGGCTGTGGGAGAAATTGGACAAAAGTGTGCGCACTACCATGTGTGCAGGTAGATGATGGGCTAGGAGGAGCAGACCCCAGCTTCTGGCTGGGAATGGGTACTCTCTAAGAATACACAGTCCTGTTCACAGACTATAGCATAAGAAGATGGGTAATGCTGTGGGTTAAAATGGTTTGAATCTTTGGCCTTTTTTTGAATAATCGACTGAAGTTGCTCAATGGCAACCAAGCCTTGGCCCAAAGTGAGCCACAGCCTTTGCCCATTTCCCAAAGGAGGGCACCTGGACAGTGAGAGTATCTCACCTTAGATTTCAGATTGGGAAATTAGTAAGGCAGCTGTTTGGTACTGCTATCTTCTGGCCCACTATCCTTCATGAAAACAGGTCTCTCCTATTTTTCCTCTGCCTAGTTAAGAGTACCCGATTTTATTGGCCTGTGGAAGTGAATTAGGACAGATTGGAACAAACCATTTCCCCTTACTCTTCACCTTTCAGCTTAATGTGGCAGCTATTCCAGAAATAGGGCTTTTTTATAAAGATTTTTTTATTTTTAGAAAGAAAGGAAGGGAGGGAGAGAAACATCGATGTATGGTTGCCTCTCATGCATCCCCCACTGGGGACCTGGCCTGCAACCCAGGCATATGCACTGACTGAGCAAACCGGTGACCCTTCGGTTTGCGGGCCTGTGGCTCAAGTCACTGAGCTGCAGCAGCCAGAGTGGACTTTTGTTACATATAACCATATTAATTCCCAAACAACAATTTTGAAGACCATCAGTGGATAGTCAGTTGAGTATTTATTGAATTTCTAATGTGTACTAGGCATTGGAAATTTAGATGTGAATAAGGAATAAAAAAGAGGTAACTTTAAGCAGCTTATTACATTGAATGAATGAATCTAATTTTACTGTTCTTACGGGTTGCTATTTAAAGAAATTCTTTAGCATATATTAATGGCTTATGAAGTTTGATTTAAATTGCATTTAAAAAATTTTTATTCAAATTTTTAACATAAAATAAACTAACTCAGTTTATTTCTCAGCCCCCCATCCCACACCCCCTATCTCTGATGATCATCAATCTGTTCTTTGTGTCCATGAGCTTGGTTTTCAAATGGCTATTTTTAATTAATTAGAGAATTAACATTTTCCCATGAGTTGCTTAAGAAATATGTATTTCCCCACATGTGAATTGTCAGTTTTCTTCTTTAGAGTTGACAATTAAAAAAAAAACACCCCATTTGGCAGATGGCAATGAGACTCCAAGTGAGTTGTTCTAGGTCACACTGGGAGAGGTATGAGTCAGACCAAGAAACTAGGTCTCCAGCTCCTAGTTGGTGTTTAGTCCACTGTTGTGCATGCTAAGCAGTATTTCTAAACATATTTTTCCATCTGTGTCTTTTAAGGATGATATGATTTGCCTTAAAGTAGACTCCTTAATTAAGGCGATTGGGTCTTTGAAAAGTGCTGTTTCTTTAAAGCTAGAAGTATTTTTACTCTATAATTTTGGAATTACAGAAAATTCTTAAAGGTGAAACAGGAGAAGGCTGGGTATTTTATAACTACCTGGACCAGAGAAGCTCCTTTGATGATTTTGAATTCTGACTGCCCTTGCAGAGTTGAAAATGTGCCCCTAGCTGACCCTTACAAGCTCTTTAAGCATTAAAGTTCCATTCCCCAAGTGCCTTTCACAACACCTCAGGGACGGATCTCCTCTAGTGCTCCGCCTCTCTTCCAATATCCAAGCCAACACAATATTCTTTGTACTTTTTCTGATAAAATCTTGTAGCTGGCAAGGTCAGATTCTCTCTTGAATTTTATTAGGCTTATACTGTAGCCATTATAAAAGAATAATACTTAGAGACCTAAGATAGTCTATTAACTCCAATTTCTATACAGTAGTTCATCTTTATTATTTTTATATATCTTAAAAGTGAAGTATTACTTATAAACACGTTGGATTATTATAGAACTATGACTTTATCATTCAGCCATTTAAAAGAAAAAACATTCCAAACAGGCTGACTCTGAAACCTGCCTGCCTTCCCCCCCCGCCCCCCATGCCTCCAGAAGCTCCAAACTCCTCCTACTTTATTACACATAACAGCTCAGCTCTGTTTCTCAAACAGGCTCTGGGAGGGCCTCTATTTACAGCTAACAAGAGTTTCAGTGTATATGGCTAAAGAAAAAGATTTCTCCCAGAGTCGAATTCTGCCTCTACCTTACATGTATTTTTGCCTTCTGGCAAAACTGTATGGTGGCAAGGTAGGAAGAAGTGAGTAGGAAGGCCCAGAGGTAGCTTGGGAGAAGGATGCCAGCTAAGGGAGATCGTGTCCAAGTTCCCATCCCCTGCAGCGCCCTCTGCTGGGAGTTTACAGGTACCATCCCAGTTAATCACAACAGGCCTGTGAGGTAGAGAATATCCTTAGTCCCCATATAAAGAGGAGGAAACAGGTTTGGGGAGGTCAAATACCTTCCTCGAGATCAGACTGCTGTTAAGTGGCAGACTGGAGATTGGGTACAAGCAATCTTTGTGCTTAATCACTATAAAACGCTGCTGCTTTATGCATTGTGCTGGTGCCATACCTACATTATTGCATTTTATTTCTGTAAGTTATATGTATTTTTTAGCATTGTTTTTCCAAAAAGGAAACTTTCCCAAAGTCATACAGTTGGGATGTATTGATGCCTGGAGTGTAACCCGGCTCATTTAACTCCTGAGTCTCTGTGGCATGTTGCCTTGATGGGCTTTCCATTTAAAATATTGATGTGCTTTTACTTGGGTGTATCAGCAGAAGTTCTTTATAATGATTCCACTAAAAATGTGCAAATAGTTATGTAGGGTAAACAAAGTCAGCCTGGATCCCTCACCCAGGTGTCTGGGGAACCAAGATAAGTAGTGTTTTCATAGCCTTGAGACTGGGTCTGATAAACAGTTTCCATAACATTAAGTGGGCTTGCACGTGTAGAATCACTCTGTATTATACAATATTCTGTTTCCCCACTGGCTTTGTGTGCATGTAGTATATTGGGAGTTGGGATTTCCCACTGGGGACAGGTGACATACAGTGTGCCATGCAGGGGGAAGCACAGCTTAGCTTGCAGCGTGCATGGATCGCCCACCCTTGAATAAAGGCAGGTCAAGCATCTCCGTGGCTCCGTGTGTAGTCTTCCATCTGCCTGAATCCTAGAACCCATCTGGCCTTGAAAGGTCACGACACAATTTATAATTAATAGCACAGAGTTGGTGCCTAAGGACATTTATTTTACTTTATTATTATTTAAAACAACTTTATTATAGGACATTTATTTTAAAAGTTTACAGTGTGAGCAATATAAAGAAAAGGAGCAAGTGCATCTGAGATTAAGGAAACACTCCCAGATAGTCAAAGTACCACTGGGCAAGAAATACACACTCTTTGTATTTCTTGTGGGGTAAAGATTGTGGGGTATTAGTATTGTTCTATATTTGGAATTCCAGAATAAATAAGAAACATCTAACCATGTATTTCAACTTGTCAAAAATATACTAACTTGCAAGTATGAAAAAAACATACATTGTCATTTATGTTAACCTGCAATAAAAATAAGGAATTTTCATTGTCTTTTGAAACTACAGGGCCCACAGAAACATTTAACATGTAAAAATTACAGAAAGAGTGATAGGAGCATTGTCTCTTTTTAAAGAATAGCCTAACAGAGCCCTGGATTGAGTGGCTCAGTGGATTGAGTGCTGGCCTGTAAACCAAAGGGTTGCTGGTTCAATTCCCAGTCAGGGCAAATGTCTGCGTTGTGGTCCAGGTTCCCCCATGTGGGACGTGTGAGAGGCAACTACACATTGATGTGTCTCTCCCTTTCTTTCTTCTTCTCTTCTGTCTAAAAATAAACAAAATCTTTAAAAAAAGAGCGGCCTAACAGAGAAATTAAGAGAATTTAGAATCAGTAGATTCAATAACATAGTCAATATCCAGCCCCCCGGAAATATCCAATTCCTTTTTACTGCACCTGACGCAGTAAAGGTGGTGCAGCCTTTGCTCGGTTACCTCTAGTGATGGAAAACTCTTTTTCCTAAGGCAGGGAGGGTCTTCCTTAGGAAATGGGTTGTGCGGTGTGTTAGAAAATTCAGTGGGATGATGAGGTATGTTTCCTTGTATGGTCTGTTGATTTTGGGTTTTGTTTAATGAAGCTGGAGAGATTAAATTTCCCCTGCTCTGTGGAGTTGGTTCAAATCTTTTCTGAAAGAGTAGAAATGTGGTCTGCTGGGACCAAGATTGGACTCGGAGTCAGGACACTGGTCTCAGCTTCACAGAATGGGAGGTCTGAGAGCTGCTCTGTGATGCCTGAGAACCCCCTCTCTTGGATGTTCTCTGAAGGGATTATTTGAAGAGTTAAGTGAAAATGAATAAGAAAGTGCTTTAATAACTGCCTTATAGTTGTGTATTCTATGATTCATCAAATTAGTGCAGACAATGCTCTAAATGTAGGCAGATGAGTGTAGAGTTCAGTGATTCAGATACTTTCCTTAATTATACAGGGATCGTCAAGACCTGGAGCACTGGTGGGCAAGTTTGTCTGTGTGGGGGTGTAGGGAGGGTTCTGGTGGTCAAAGATTTGATGTCCAGAGGGAACGTGTGCTTCAGTCTCCCTGCGGACGAGTCAGATGTTTCTTGGGGGTAGGAGGAGGTGCTCCCAATGCCCTGCTCTGAAGCTGTCTGTCCCAGACTCACTCCTCGGTCGTGCAGGGACCTTCCACAACACGCTGGCTGGGTTCTTTAAGGACGGGGGTCCTGACCTGGCTCCAGCAGGCGGACTGTGGCTGTCAGGTCCCGTCTGGCTCTGTTCACCTTTCCCAAGGTGAGACTTTATTTCTCAGCTAGCGGCGATGGGGCTGCTCTTAATGGGCGGATTTCTGGGACTCAACAACAATTATCCGTTTACCTCTTGTCATTGGTGGCTCAGTTTTCTCCACACTGTGTTCTGCTTTTTGAATTGGATTCACCTAATATCAAACCATTTCCTAAGTAATGCCTCAGTTTTATAAACTTTAAGGCACTATGTCTTATATTAGTGGTTCTCAAAATATGGTGTCTGAATCAGAAGTATCAGCATCTCCTAGGAATTTGTTAGAGAGGCAAGTTTGGGGGCCTTACCCTAGACATGAATTCTGAATCTCTGGGGATAGAATCCAGCAGCTGGTGTTTTAACAAGCTTCTAGGGGATTCTGATGCACACTAATGTGTGAGCACCCTGTCTAGGCTGTTCAGTTGTCTCCTGGAGGCAGATTAGCCACTCCATCTCCTCCTCCCTGTCCTAGTCCTAGAGAAAAGTTCCTGCCTGGTGTCAGCTTTCAGTGTTTTTCTGCTAGTGTGCCGCTAAAACCCATCCAAAGGACCACCCTTGTTCCTACATAAGCATAGTCTAGGTTACAACATAGCATCCTCACGGGAGCACAACAAGCCACACAGTCTAGTGCTATGATTTACAGACACCCATCCTGATCTGAATTAACCAGGCACTTGTGCTGCAATGTCAAATATCACACAATTTTTTTTTTTTTTAAAGAACTGCTGTTGGGGGTGATGGTGATGAGGAGGGGCTCCACACCAGTCAATTAGGATAATCTCCTACTTCATACCTGGGTTAACTTTGCTGTACTTCATTCTTTTCTCCTCTTCTTTTTCCTTCTAGTTCTGTTTTTCTTTCTTCCTACAGGAGCAAGTGGGTAGTTTGACAATGTTATTACCTAATAAAAAAAAGAGAACATTACCTTATTTATAGACTTTGGGCGTTAATATCCAGAGGTTTAAATGTGAAAGCTGGGGTAGGTCTTCATGATTGCTACTTAATTTCCTCAGGAATAACTAAGTGGGAGCTACAATACATCTTTGTTTAGCAGCTATGGTTTTCATTAAATTTAATTAAGACTCCCAGAAGCTTTAAATTTAGGGCAACTTCAAAATGCAGGTGGCTTCTGTTAAGTATAATTATATTCCCTTTATAGCTGCCATGGTTTGGGAGAGCTGGGCTGTCATGCTTACAATCTGTAACAAGTTCACCAGTGCTTTGGTTTCAAGAAAGTTCATTTCCAAGCATAACCTGCCCTCCCTCTTTTAACCCTCCTGCCTCCCTCCCTCTTTCCCTCTGTTTCTCCCCCTTCTCTCCCTCCTTTGTTCCCTTTTTGCAGAAGGCCCAGGCTATTGTGAGTGTAACAAAAAGCTGCCCAGTTATGGTTACAACCTTACTAAATAATTGAGGCCACATTTCAGAGGTTAGTTTTCTCAGGATTTTGAGTCAGTCTGGTTGACCATTGGGGCAGGTTGGAGTCCTTGACTTCAGTAGATGCTGTGTCCACGCAGCCTGTGGAGAATGAGAACAGAGGACTGGGGCAGTCTTAAAGGCAAACACCGGCTACTGGAGTGGAAGGAGACTTAAGTGTGTGGAGCTCCTCCTTGCCTTCTGTTTACTGTTTTCCTTTGAATCAAGTATGCCCATTTTACATCTAGACTTAGAAAGAAATCTGTACACATTTGTTGTGAAGGTGGTACAATAACATTATAGAAAGTCTTCTGATGTAACTATTAGTGTTTCCCAAAAGATATACTGAATTATAATAAGTAATTTGCTCAAGGTCAGTTTTCTGAACCCTCACCTGCAAATTGAGTGGGTTTAGGGAGTAAAAAGAAGAGAAAGAGGAGTTTTTAAACAGCTACAGTGTGCAAAGCTAGTTCTTCAGGTACTTCCTATAAAAAGAGTTCCTTCTCAGAAATCCCAGAACAATTGCATTTTCCGTAATTATGCTAAAGTTTCATGTCAGCATTTTTCTCAACTAGCTAAGAGCACAATATATCATTGCAAAAGTAATGAGAGGAGGTTGTCAGGAGTTTGATGAAGCCCAATTTTTTTTTTTTTTTGTACTCTTGGTATCAACTACACTTCTCCAGGTCTGAAAACAAATTATCTAGGTCAATTCATTGCCTTTGGAAGAAAACAATTTTCTTGTAAAGCTGCAAGCAGAATTCCTGTACTACTCACATGTATTTTATTTGATTCCAACTGTAATCCCGTGCACATTTAATGACATGCATAATTGTTATTATGATCTCTGGTCATTGGGGATAAATGTGAGCAATTGAATGAGCTGTTTTAGTGTTATTTTAATACAGTTAAATCCAATGTAAGTTTTGTTTCTTTTTGATAGTTGTTCAGTATCTATAATCAGCATTACTATAAGCAATTTTTTAGTATTACCAGTTTTCCTGTTATCTACATCAAATAAAAACATTTCTCCCCAATTCATGGTTAAATATGGACTAGATGTGAGATGATATCATGGAATTTTATTTAGGACAACAATGGTGTTTTGTTTATTTAGGAAAATGTCCTTATGTTACAGAGTGTACACTGAATTAGGTAGGGTTGGAGTGATGCGATGTTGATGATACTATTCTTTCTACTTTTGTGCATTTTTGAACATTTTCATGATAAAAATTTAGCCCATTCCTGCGTGTGCGTGCTGTAAGGCAAAGCCACTGCATGTGACCCACTCTGACGCCAGGCCTAGTCATGGCCCTTTGCTGAAGGCAGCAGTCATGCTAGTTCGCCCTTTTAAGGGATGTGCTCTGACTTGATCTCCTGGCTTTTATGTTGTGTCCTTTTCTGCAGCCCTCCGACTGCTGGGACGCAGCAGGTTGAAGTAAAAGCCCTACTGTGGCTTGAGACCTAGGATGGATTTTCAGTTTTGTTTACTGGAAGCCCCTCATTTAGGGGACTCACTGGGGCTTTGTGTGACCCAACGAAGGAGTGACCTAACACCCTCTGCCTGGTTTGAGAAGATGAGCAAGGAAGTCTGGGAAATTCTAGGGCTGCTCCCCAGTTCTTGTAGCCATCAGAAACAGCCGCACCTGTCAAAAAACGTACATGTGGGTAGATGGGGCTGGGGTGGGTGAGGCTGGGAGGTGGGGAAGGAGAGAAAGCATACGCTGCCTGCATTCAGGTCGGGACTGCAGGAAAGTTGCAATATTCGTGCCAGGAAGGAAGGGCTCCAGGCCCTGGCTGGGTTTATGGGGTTCCACTTTCCTCTTGCTCCTGCCTTCCACCCATCATATATCCTTCGTTTCCAGAAAGTGGTTCTTAAGTGCTCCCTACAAATTTTCCCTCCACCTACTGGCTCATGGCTAACACACCTGTAAGGGGAGAAGACATTTCAATCTGTAATCAGTGATAAAAATGTATAAAAGCAAACACCTGGCTGAGATGAAGCGTTTTAATTCATTTACCCTAAAGTATAATCAGTCAACCAGTGTTCGTGGTGATGTGAGAGCTTTTCCTAATGAGAGAGAAGGTGGTGGTGGAAACAGTGCCCAGAAAGCAGCAGCCGCTGCTCTGGTCGGCCTGGGCTGTGGACTAATGAAGGCCTTTGCCACCGCTGTGACCTCTCAGGCCTCAGGCTGGGAAGACCCAGAGGCAAACCCTGAGATGCGCTTGTGAAGCAAGAAGTCTCCCTGTTATATTCGGAGGATGGAAATCAATTTCATTGCTCTTCAGTGTGAAATTTCCCCTTCTCCAAATGTGACAGGGGGAAGAGGCCTCAGAGCTTCAGACAAGGGAAATGCAAATTAGGGAGCTGAAGCCAGTGTGCAGTAAGCTGCCTGACCTTGTTCTCCAGGTGCTTTGGTGCTAGGATGGCCACCTCATTTTGGACAGTGTAACAAAGGAATTTTCTCCTTTGACTCTGTTACACAGACCCTGGGACACACCAGTGACACAGGTGTGTGATTCCTGACACACAATATTTTTACTTGTGCCTTTAAATCCTTGCTCTTTGTTATAAATTGATTATAATTGTTAATATGCTTTGGCATTGTCTTAAATCACTGTGTTAGTTGTGAGAAAATAATTCAGAAAGGGTTTTTTTTTATATGGATTACCCATGACTGCTTCCTGAACTATCTCACATATGTATTAGACATAAGGTAATTAGTACATAATTTTGCTCCATGGCCAAAATAGCAGTGCCTTATGCAGACCACCTTTGTGCCAGGGACTCTAACAGAACCTAAGCTATGTTGTCAGTGCATCTGTAAGTGGCCTGGAATGAGGAGGAATAAATTAAGATGATTGTAAAGGGGCTGTGAGTCCCAGCCACATTATCGCTTCCTCTGCCCTTATGCCATCTCTATTGCAGTTATTAGCTCATTGAGGACATGTTTTTACCTCTCTGAATTGTTCACAAGCTATTAAAGTATTTGCAATAGTGGAAGCTAATATGAGATACTTCCCTGCCCTATGAGTTTGGAGATGTTTTAAATTGTATGGGGACTTCCTAGATTGCTAATGCGTATTGCACGTGTAGAAAGACTTGTTCTTGAGAGTAATCGTGACCTGATCAGTTTCCAGCTGTCTTCAGAAAGTGGGCTAATTTTTTCTTCATAAGGTTTTCATAACAGTTAGAAGGCATATGCATATCACAATAATGACACGATACTGAGACCAGGGCAACAATAGTCTAGTTGTGAAGCAGAGGGTGTCTGGAAAATTCTGAAAATCTAGACAAGGGAGCAGGGTCCAGAATTCAGGCCAGAGATTCAGCGGGAGTGACTTATCCACCATCTCTAGTTGGTGCAAGTTGCACCAACTAGAATCCTTCAAGGTTTTAGCAATTTTTCTAATCTTTTTACTCTTTAAAGTTGATATGTGTTGACAAAATAGGGATCTATGCAGTGGTTTTCAAATTATGGTCATTGAACCAGCTGTACCAAGCATCAACTTGATAGAAATGCAAATTCTTGGGCCCAGATCAGAGCTACTGAACCAGCAGTCTGGTTTTTTTTTTTTTTTTTAAGATTTATTTATTTATTTTTAGAGAGAGGGGGAGGGAGAAAGAAAGAGGGAAAGAAACAGCAATGTGAGAGAGAAACATCGATTGGTTGCCTCCTCCTGCACGCCCCCAACCAGGGGCCTGCCCTGCAGCCCAGGCATGTGCCCCGACTAGGAATCAAACTAGCAACCCTTTGCTTCACCGGCTTATGCTCAGTCCACTGAGCCATACTAGCCAGGGATGTCTGTTTTAACCAAGTTTCTGGTGACTGCTTTGTGCTCAGGTTGGGAAGCCTCTGTTCTACCTGCCTTCAGGGGATCCCAGCAATAGGAAGGTGACATTTCCAGAGGAACCCATGGTGAGGTGGTGAAAATTAGTTTGGTTTGTAGCTTCTCAGTTAGTGAATGGGTGAATAGGAGGCTGAGTTTTGGTGGCTAAAATTGGTCACAAATATAACAACAAATTTTATTTTTTCTGTAAATCTTGGAGATATCTTGCCTCCTTAGTATAAAATATTCCTGAATCTAAGAAGGAAAGTACTGATTTAAAAAGGAAAAGGTGTGATTTTGGGGAATACTAAGACACATACCTGACTAATAGTTAAGTTGACAATATGTAAATTACTATCCTTAAAAGGGAACTTATTTGATGATAGTAAATAAATTGTTATTCCCAATGAAAGCATATAAAAATTAAATATGGATGGATGAAGTTGTTGAATTTTAGTAAAGGCAATTTTCATTTGCAGAAATTCTGTTTAAATCAGCTGAGAAATGACAGCAGTAGGGAAAAGAGTGGTGGGGTTTTAGCCTTGGATCAGTTATGTAAAAGGTCTATGATGAGAATTAAATAGTGTAAGATATGATTAAATGAGAATCCCCTCTTGCAAATCATTGAACATGTGAAGCTGTTCTTCTGATTAAGATTCATTCATTTGTTACTGTACAGAATTCAAATTGGAATGTGGAATTTTATCAATGTTGTCCTCCATCAATGTGATCAGAACTTATTCAGTGGCTACTGTGGACAGAGGAGCAATCATGTTCTCTCCCTGTCTCCAGATACCATTCGGAGGAATTGGCCACATCCGCAAGAAGGATGGGTGGACCTATGACCATAGGGTTACACCAAAATGAAAAGGATACAACATTAAAACAAACTTTGCCTCAAGCTAAATGTAAATCTTTTGAAAATGAGAACCTTTGTAGGCATAAAGGCAAAACAATGTACAAAACCAAAAAGTGGCCTTGGGGATGCCTCGACATGGGGATGTGGGACTCTTAATTTTCTAAAATCACCCCCCCCCCCCCCGTGCGCAGATATGATATACTCACCTATTCATTCCTAACTTAGCAGCTTTTGTGGCTGAATAGCTTTCTTATCAGACTGTGTTGAAACAGCAAAGACTGAGTTGTTTTTTAGAAGGCTGGATAGCATATTAGATGCTGACCAAAAAGGATTCCTCAGTTTCTCAAGTGTCCACTATATCACTTACTCTTCCCAGTACATGGGTTAGAAATAAGTTGTGAATCAGATTTCCATGTGTCATTTTACAAACGATAGTCTTTTGAATATTTTAAATAAAATAACTACTTTCTGCTACTAGTGGTCTAGAAATAAATGAAATAATATCTTTCTTGGAGCTCTACTAAGGATTCTTTTATGTTAATCTTCTTTTTAACAATTGAAGCTTCAGGGTAAAAGTCCATTCAGCTATGCCTACAGGGAAACAAATGATGAGCGAGAAACCATAACCATAACTGTGATTAAAAAACAAGGCTACCTTTTAACTTAGAGCTGGTAGGACGCAAACTCATTTTAGAAGGCTGGAGGTATATATGTATACATATGTCATTTAACTCAGCAAAAGTACCTTTTCCCAAAGCAGGCCACCCTAAGTCTTTGTAATTTACAGGATGTGAATAAAATGTTTATTATATTTAAGCAGTGAGAATATAAGAGATTAAGAAGTTGGGAGACTGAACGTGGGAATACACATTAAAATGAAGGGAGGAGGATCTAGTATTTCCACTATAAACCAAGTGTTTCTATACATTATATCATATAACCCCCAAGACAGTGCTTCAAGGATAATACCTCCATTTTACAGGTGAAATACAGAGGGATCAAGAATACCTTCAAAGTCCTAGACTAAAAAAGGGATTTATTACAGAAATTTCAGCAAAACCCCCAATTTTGAGTGTTGGGAATGGTTAGGTCCAGGCAGTGCCAGAGCCCTGAAGGGGAAAATAGTTGGCCAGAACATGAGCAAGCTGACCTGCACCTTCTCCACCTCCCTGCCCCAACCCCTCCGCTCCCCAGCACCGCAGTCACACTCGCAGGAGCCTGCCTCCTCTCCTGCTGCCACTCCCCGACTTCACCGGTAAAACCCAGGCCAAAGGAATCGATCGAAGGTCGTGGATTAAATCCAGTATCCAGAATATACAAGTAACATTTACAACTCCACAATAAAGAGATAAATAGCCCAATTAAAAAGTGGGCAAAGATTTTAAATAGACATTTCTCTAAAGAAGATATACAAATGCCAATAAGCACATAAAAAGTGCTCTATATCATTAGTTACTAGGGAAATGCAAATCAATACCACAAGGAGCTACCTCTTCATACCTACTAGGATGTGGAGCAACTGATACTCATTTTGCTGATGGGAATGTGAAATGGTGGATAGCCACTTCGGAAACGCTTGGCAGTTCCTCAAAAAGTTAAACAGGGACTTACCACATGACTCCACCATTTGACTTTCAGGTACATACTCTGAAAAACCAAAAACATGTCCACACAAAAACGTGTACATGAATGTTCATTGCCCAAAAGTGGAAACTCAGATGTCCGTTGGCTAATGAGTGGATGAACAAAGTAGGGTATATCCATGTAATGGAATGTTATCTCATCATAGAAAGGGAGAGGGACTGATATGTGTGACAACATGGGTGAGCCTGGAAAACATTCTGCTCGGTGAAAGAAGCAAGACAGAAAAGGCCAGATGCTGCATGATTCCATTTGTATGGACTATCCAGGATAGGAACTCGGTGGAGACAGGAAGCAGGTCAGTGGTTTCCAGAAGCTGGGGGAAAGAAGGGAGTGGGAAGTGATGGCTGCAGGGTAATGCAAATATTCTGGAGTTAGATAGGGACAGTAGTTGCACACTGTTGTGAATATACTAAAAGCCACTGAGTTATACACTTTTAAAAGGTGAGTTTGATGGTATATGAATTACATGCTGATAAAAAACTATTTCTGTCTTATTAAAGGCCTAGAAAGATTAACAAAATCAAGAGCTTTTTTTAGACTAGATATATGAGGTTGACAAACTCTAAACAAAAGTGATAGGAAAAGGAGAAGATAAAATTTAAAATAATACAGAAAGAAATAGCCAAATAAATACAGACACGGCAGAAATGTAAAAAATAATAATAAAAGATTACCATGGTGTCCCACAATAACATGACATTAATCTCTTGGGACTGATAATATATTCTGTCCCTACTTTGAAATGGCCATGGGCTCAGCTTTTTATCTTTTCTGGGAGAGCCATGTCAGGGTGTGGGGCTGGGTGGGGAGGAGTAGCAGGCAACGTTTGAAGAGGCCTCAGAGGGGGCAGGAGACCCTTTTGCCCAAATCTGCAGCGTTGGGCAACCGACTAACCAGGAAATTCCTGGAACTGCTGCCACTGACCTGGAAGTTTGGTCCAGACTTGGGCCCCAGAATTATCTAGACTGAAGCCAGACTGAACTGTTACCACTAGATGGCACCACATTGCAGTTCACAGGGATGAAGTTAAACTAGATAACTCGACTCTTAGCCCCTGGTTGTAGAAGCTCATCGAGGACATTTTACTAACTTAACAACTCGACATCTCTCTCTTCATGCACATGACTGATAGTTTTGGTTTGCATTCTGATTATCCAATTATACGCATTACTATGAATAACTGTCCAAAGGAACTTAAAAACTTAGATGAAATGGACACATTTCTTGGAAAATATAAAATGGCAAAAGTAGCACAAATATAGAAAACTTGAACAGAACTATAAATAGTAAATAAATTAAACTGTCATTGAATAACTCCTCTATCCTGAAACCCCAGGCTTAGATTGTTTTACAGGTAAATTCTATCAAACTTCAAGAAACAGCTTATTCCTAACCCATTCCAAATATTCCAGATGATGGAAGAGATTAAAAACTGTCTCACTCATTTTATGGACATACAGTAGTAAGGTTCAGAGTGTGTGTTTGGGTGCACCTCTCTACCGGGATATGTGGCTCCCTCAGTACCAGTCAGGCTTCATGATTTTGCATGATGCCCACTGTGCCCAAATATGTGCCACAGGGTGCCCGGTCCTTCCTCTCCCTTCTTCCCCTACCTCCCCAGTAGACAAGCTCTATACTCTGGGTTGAAGACTTTGGGTTGTGGGTGGAGACTGAATGTCACACCAGGATCTCCTGATCAGTGGAAACTGAGGCACAGGGAAGGGGAGTGCAACTGTGAGGGTGAGGCTGGGGTATGAAAAGAGGTACCCAGAGTCTGGGAACTACCAAATGTCAAAACTGGGAGTGACCACAGACTGTGGATTCCAGGACTTTGCAGGCTTCTCTTCCCTATGACCAGGCTGAGTGAATGCCCTCTTCCCTGAGGTAAGGTTGTGAGGTTATAACTCGGTAGTGACTGCTCTCTCCTAGGGCAGCTGGCTCAGAAAGTCTTTCCTTGGGCTTAGTTGAAATGTGCATCTGTGAGGCATTCCCTGAGAACCTGATCTGCTTGAGCTGTTAAACTGGGAAGGTGAACAGTAACCTGCTGGGAAGACAATGGGACCTCGGATCTTTGTGGCTTAGGTTACAGACCAGTGCTGTTCGTCACATGCTGGGGCCTTGAAGCCAGTGAAAGACAGGCCAAGACAGGGGAGGGTCTTGACTGGAGGAACCAGGGGCAGCTGGGGGTGCTATTTTGCATGCAGCTTTGGGATAGCACAGGCTATGTGAACTTATTGGGAAAATCCCGAATTAACCAGGGGCTTCTCTTATGCTGATATCATTTCTCTATCAGCCCATAGACTGATGGGGACTCCTGCAAGAAAGACTGCATTTAGGAATTAATTTATCCAAAAGTATAAACACACTTTGTGGAGATGAGTTTAAAATATAAGTGAAGAACAGAGATAATCTGAATAAATGGAGAGATGCTCCATTTGGATGAGATGACCAAAGAGAAGGAAGATGGCAACTCTTCCTAAATGATCTATAATTTCCATTCAATCCCCATAAAAATTCCATTTGAATTTTTTGATGCACTTGTCAGCCTTTACTCTAAAATTTATGTAGAATAATGAAAGTCCACAAATAGTGAGCCAATCTCTCTTTTTTTCAATTGTGGTAAACACATAATATGAGATTACTCTCACATTTTCAGTGTTCAGTACAGTATTGTTAACTGTAAGCACAATATTGTACTGCAGACCCTGAGAACTTTTTCAAAGTAAGCCAGCCTTGGAAAAGAAGAGGAAATGGGGTAACATTCCCTGGCAGATATTAAGACATACTGCAAAGCCATAGTAAATAAAAAGTGTCATATTGGTGCAAGGACAGATAAATAGACCAATGAAGCAGCACAGAGAGCTCAAGAACAGATTCATATATTGATTGGAAATTAATATAAAGGTGGCACCACAAGTCAACTGTGTAGTAGATGCTATTGGAAAAGCTCATTATATGGAGAAAAATAAAATTGATCTTGTAATAATACCACATCCAAAGGTGGATTTCAGAAATTAAAGATCTAAATGTGAAAGTCAAAACTATACAACTGTTAGAGGAAAATGTAGGAACATTTCTTTTTTTAAATTATCTTTTATTATGTTATTACAGTTGTCCCAATTTTTCCCTCTTTGTCCCCTTCCACCCAGCACCCCCTACTCCCTCAGGCAATCCCCACACCATTGTCCATATCCATGGGTCATGAGTACAAGTTCTTTGGCTACTCCATTTCCTATGCTGTATTTTACATCCCCTTGGCCATTCTGCAACTACCCTTGGAAAATTTCATTGCGACCTTAAGGTTTTATTTTATTAAATAAAAATTCCAATGTAAAATACATAAGAAAAATAAAGCTGACTTTAATTATATCTGGGCAACATTACTACAAAGATTAGAAAGTTAATAGACTGTAAATAACATGAATGGTGCCAACAAGGGACTAATATCGAGAAGACACGGAGAACTACCACAGACTCACAAGAAAAAGGTACAGACTTTGATGGAAATTGGCAAAGTATAGGAAAAGAAAGTTCACAGAACATGTGTGAAATTTTACAAGAACATATGCAAATAAAACAATTAAGTGTTTCAAATAAAAGATGTGTTAGGGAACAAGCAGATGAAGAGAAAACATTAAAATGGGGAAGAGGAAACTACGTGGTTGCTTATAAAGAGGAGAGAAATGCTACTGGCCGAGGAGCAAATAAACACAGGAGTTAATGAATGAATACATTTAGAGAGGGGTCCGGGTGGACCAACGCACTGAATCCCACCAACTGAGCAGATTACCTTAGTCTTTTCTGAAGGGGACCCCAAAAGAAAAGAATTGAAGATAATCTGTCTTTTAAATTTCAAGCCCACTCCCCATCCTAGTTCTATTCCTTGAGACCAAGTAAACACCTTCCCTTATAATTAGGTAACCTCAGTGGCTGTCTTGATGGTTACCCGAAGATTCCCTGATGCATGTAGGGCACCTGGCATGGCACACAGACTCAGATGCTAGTTCCCTATTTCCTATTTTAATATTTACTTTTTCCTCTGCTTCCCCCCTAAGAGTTCCTCATTGGAAACATCTACAAATTCCTCACTGTTGGGTTTGTTCTTCTCCATATTTCTCTCAATCAGTTTTGCAGCGTGGCCGTTAGTGCTTTGTTTAATGCAGGCATATCCCTTTTTCTGGAACTGCATGTCTGTTAACACAGCTGAGAGAGAGTGGGAGCAGCCTGGGCCACCACTGCGCCCTCATGACTCTTGTGGAGGTGCTGCTCCCAGCCCTCCATCCCTACCTGGGAATCTGTCCTGCAATGCATGCTGCTGCTAAAGACCTTCCTCCCCCATCCTCTCTGGGTGTAGTTTCTTAGCCCTAAGTTAAAGAATGCAGACACCTACCTGTTGTATTTCATTTTGTTAAATTTGGCCTCAACTTTGCCCTCAGCCTGTCAATTGTTCTACTGAAGGAGTTCCTCCAGGTTGGTATCATTGTGTAGATTTTTGTTGGCTCTTGTGGGCTGAGCTAGAACCATGTGGTGCCTGTTTCAGAAAGGCAGGTTGAGCCCCAGTGCAACCTTTACAAACCTGAATGGTCTTTAGAGAGAATAAATTCCCATGCAGGGTGGTGATTTCCCCCTCACCAGAAGTGTTCTAAACATGCCTCTGATCAAGGTGGGGATGGTGGGGTCTGGTGGGCCTCGACCCTCCTGTCGCATTAGACCGTCTGGGAGTGTTAACACCTCCCAATGTGTGCCCCCCTTTCTCAGATACTCTCATTGAATTGGTTTGGCGTGGGACCTGATGCCAGATTTTTTTCTTAAAGTTTCCCAGGGGGTTCCAGGGTGCCCCCATAAGCTGAGGGAGACTTTTGTAGACTCGAACGAAAGCCCAGGCTAGGAAAGTTGGGTCTGACAACATAAAGGTCTTACTTTTATCTCTGAAATGGTGTTATTTTACCTTTCTATTTGGTATAAAGCTGGTGCTTAGGTGCTTTTAGATGCTGGCCTCCTTTTCTTCCCCATGTTTTCTTTCAAGGAGGCTTTCGCCCTGTGTCTACCTGGAGCATCCGTGTGGAAGGAAGCGGCTGCGGCTCCTGCTGCCCTTACTCCTGGGGGTGGGGCTACTTGGCTCCTCGTGAGGTCCATTGCCTGAAAGTGCCTCTTACCTGGGCATGCTGCACATCACAGCGCTCTCGCCAAAGGGAAAATTTTTGTAGAACTGACTAAAATAGCAGCACAAGATTAAGAAAACACATTTAACTGTGGAAAGGCCATTGGCAGTAGTCGTAAGTGTAAATTTCCTTTTCTGGGGGTGTCCGTATGTTGAATTAGTTTAGCAAACTCTAGATTTTTGTTTGCTTACACAATTGGAAAAGACATTAAGGAGTGATTAAAAGAGCCTCCGTCTAGGGGCACTTGTTAATTATCTCCATTGCTCAGAGAAAAGGATGAGGTTGGGAGGGAAGGGGAATAAGGGCAGGGAGAAAAATCCATTGTAGAACCCTAGACTGTAATGGCATTAACTACCTGAAATTCCCTCATCAGAGAGTCTACTTCCTGTTTTTCTGCAAAGTGAACTTATCATGAGATTTGAATCCTCAGCTGTTCCTTTACTTCTGTCCTTTTCAGACTTCGTGTCTGCTCCTTCTGTCTCTGTGGTTCCCTGAGGGCCGATGGATAGGCTGGCTCTGCTGTGACTCAGTGCTATTTCATCGAGGTAGTTCTTATGTCTCTTGCCTTCTTTCAGGAAAGAGATCAGTGCTTGACATTATAATAGGCCTCCTTAAATATCTGTGAGAAGGTAGAGTTCACTAAAAAACAATGCTTCTAGGTGAATAGCAATAATTTTTGCTCCAAAACCTTAACCTTCCAACCACTAAAATGTTAAGTGTAAAGAAGATAGACACCTTTTATTGCCTTAAATAAATGCCTTCCTTAAAAAAAATCCTTCTCAGATAAAGTTTCCAGCTAGCTTCATGGATTTCTCTCTTTAACCTGACAATTGGTCATATATTCCTTCCTTCCTAAATTCTTAAGTTGGTTGAGGTATCAGAGTATATTTTTTAAGACATGAGCAAATTCCTGCTTGTCACCTCACTGATGAGTGCTCTTGTTTCTGCTGGGTGGGCTTTTTGCATCGAAGACTGAAGTGTGAGCCTCTTCACTCAGCCGTCGCAGTGCCACCTGGAGCCAGGTGCTGTCACCCTGTGGCCAGAACACTGGGTGAGGAGGAGGAAAGCCTGACAGGAACAGGGGGTTCTTATTCATGAATTACAGCATTTCCTTGGGCTGATGGTGAAAAACATGAGTTTGTGCTTATGTGGATCATTTTAAATTCACATTTTGAGAATGGGGCATAAAAATGATCCTCAAACAAAACACAAGTGCCAGGCTTCACCTGCAAGTTTTCAGTAGCATTGGCTGATGCCTCGTGCCCAGCGGGCTTCTAGAGAACAAGATACAATAATTGTTGCTTGAGTGGGTGAGGAATTTCAGATCTGGCTGTTCTCTAATTGACACCCAGAGATTTTACTTTAGAAGTCTTGTCCCCCAAAAGGGCCAGGGGATGGATAAGTGGTAGGGCTCTAGGAAGTTCTTCTTAGCTGTTCTGGGCTCCCTTATGAATCATCTGCATGACTGTAAGAATGAGGCTTAAGAACTTCCTAACCAAGAATTAGTGCCTGGTGGCCTGGCAGAGATTGACAATGTTGGCATGAGAGTGTGACCCTTATACAACCTCCCTTTAAGCTTCTGGGAGCCCTACTGCAGTGGAAGGGTACAGGCGCCAGCCCGGAGACATGGAGACCATTACATCCAGGAGGGAATGTGGTGTGTTGGCCCAGCTGCCAGGGAAAGGTTCTCAGATCAGTGCAGCTACCCAGCCTCCGGGCTCTGGCTGCCTGGAACTTTTGGCTGAATTAAAAAAAAATGATCAAATAAGGGCACACACATACATTAATTCATACTGAATACAGCTGTCAGAAATCATGTCAGCAGATGTGATGGACATGGTTGTATTAATTATACAATTCTGAACTATTTTAAGTCAGCTAAAATTTCACCAGAACCATTTGATGAATAAAAAGACTGTGAGTACGAATAATTGCCTTGGTATTCATTTGCCTTTTATCTAAGTAAACTTTCATGTTTATATGTCAGTAACTGATTTTTTTTCCCGCTCTCATTATCAGTTCAAGCAATCCTCTGACTTATATCTTTATTCTCATGTTACCTGCTCTTAAAAAAACATGGATACCTTTGGTCTCAACTATGGTGATCTTAGATCCACTCCGCTCCACATCCTTTTTTGTACCCTTGGTTTGTTTTCTGTCATGGAGAGGCTGACCCACGAAAGCTGTAGTTTCCCAAACCTGTTGTTTGCTGGCTTCTCATGAGTTTAGGCAATGAAGCCACTGAGAAGGAAGGAGCCAGGGTATTTCCCCTCCTCCTCCTCTGATGGGCTGATTCACTAACATTAACTGAATTTATACTATGTCTCTAACTTCTGTTTTACAGGCCCATTATGGTTCCAGCCCTTTTTTGGCTAATGGACTTTCCCGAGCTCCAGCAATTCAGCCTTCTCTCTTTGTTCTGAAGCCTGCAGGTAGTATTGGCTTCCTGCTGTTTCCAGTGTTGGGGTTACCACATTATGCTGTTCGGCTCTACCTTCTCTATCATCTGAGTAACTCATTCTGAGCATTAAGTCCCCTGTTATAAATTCTTGCAGTGGTACGTAATTCTACCCCCTCATTTTGTAAAGAAGGAATTTGAAATCCAGAGAGATTAAAGTGTGCTTCTCAAGGCTATCTGAAATTTGGGCCTCTAGCATTTCTAATACCGACAATGCAGTTAAGAATCCAGAAGTTAGACAGTGGTGGTTTCTCTAATGTGAGTAGTTATCACAATCCTTGCTCTAATGCCCATGCAATAGCCCCTCTAATTCAAGTCTTTAATTCATTTTGAGTTAATTTTTGTGTATGGTGTAAGACAGTAAGCTAGTTTTATCTTTTTTTTGTATGTGATTGTCTAGTTTTCTCAACACCATTTATTGAGGGTACTGTCTTTTCTCCATTGTACATTCTTGCCTCCTTTGCCATAAATTGATTGATCATATGTGTGTGGGTTTATTTCTGGGCATTCTCTTCTGTTCCGCTGTGCTTTGTGTCTGTTTTGATGCCAATAATGTACTATTTTCTTTATTATAGCTTTGTAATATAGTTTGAAATCAGGGGGTTGGTGCCTCCAAACTTTGCTCTTCTTTTTCAAGATTGGTTTTCTGATGTAGTCTTTAGGGTTTTCTATATATAACATCATATTGCCTGTAAATAGAATTTTACTTCTTCCTTTCCAATTTGGATGCTTTTTATTTCTTTTTCTTGTCTAATTGCTAGAGGCCTTCCAATAGTATATTGAATAAAAGTAACAAGAGTGGGTATACATATCTGGTTTCTGATTTTAGAGGAAAAGCTTTCAGGTTTTCAACATTGAATGTGCTGTTAGCTGTCATACATAGACTTTATTATATTGAAGAATGTTTTGTCTATACCAACTTTGTTGAGAGCTTTTAACATAAATGGCTATTGAATGCTGTCAAATGCCTTTTCTGCACCTATTGGAATGATCACATGATTTTTATCCTTTATTTGTTGATGTGGCATATCACATTGATTGATTTGTGAATGTCGAGTCACCCTTGCATCCCTGGAATAAATCCCACTCAATCATGGTGTATGATCCTTTTAATGTATTGTTGTATTCAGTTTGCTAATATTTTGTTGAGGATTTTTGTGTCAATGTTCATCAGGGATACTGACCTATAATTTTCTTTGTTTGTGGTATCCTTGTCTGGTTTTGGTGTCAGGGTAATAATGTTAGTCCCATAAAATGAGTTAGAAAACATTCCCTTCTCTTTGGTTTTGGGAAGTGTTTGACAAGGGTTGGTGGTAAATCTTTTAATATTTGATAGACTTCACCAGTGAAGCTGGCTGGTCCCAAAGTTTTCTTTGTTGGGATTTTGATTAGTGATTCAATCTCCTTACTAGTAATTGTTCTACTCAAATTTTATATATCTTCATGATTTAGTCTGGGCAGATTGTGTGCGTCTAGGAATTTATCCATTTCTTCTAGGTTGTTCAATTTGATGGCATATAATTGTTCATAGTAGTCTCTTACGATCCTTTGTATTTTTGTGATTTCAGTTGTATAATTTTTCATTTCTGGTTTTATTTTCTTGAACCCTTTCATGTGTGTGTTTCTTTTTTAGTAAGTCTATCTAAAGGTTAGTCAATTTTGTTTATCTTTTAAAAGAATCTGTTCTTAGTTTCATTGATTATTCCTATTATCTTTTTAGTCTCTATTATTTAATTCTGCCCTATTCTTCATTAATTTCTTCCTTCTACTAACTGTAGCCTTCATTTGTTCTTCTTTTCTGATTCCTTGAAATGTAAAGTTAGGTTGTTTATTTGAAGTTTTTCTTGTTTCTTGAGGTAGCCCTGTATTGCTATGAACTTCCATCTGAGAAGTGCTTTTGCTTCATTCCACAGATTTTGATAAGTTGTATTTCCATTTTCATGTGCCAAGAGGCATATTTTGATTTCTTCATTGACCTATTGGTTATTCAATAGCATGTTTAATTTATACATATTTGTGATTTGTCCAGTTTCTTCTTGTAATTGAATTTTAGTTTTATACTACAGTGGTTGAAAAAGATGCTTGATATGATTTCAATCTTCTTGAATTTATTGAAACTTGTTCTGTGGCTTAGCATATCATCTGTCCTAGAGAATTCCATGTGTATTTGAGAAGAATGTGTATTCTGCTGTTTTTTTCTATGGAACATTCTTTATATACTTATTATATCCATCTATTCTAATGTATCATTTAAGGCCAATGTTTCCTAGTTGATTTTCTGTCTGACTGACCTATCCATTGATGTAAGTGGGGTATTAAAGTCCCCTACTATTATTGTATTGCTGTCAATTTCACCCTTTAGGTCTGTGAATATTTGCTTTATATATTTAGGTGTTCAAATCAGATTTTTCAAGTAAGAAAATCTGAAGGCTTTTTGCGGCCCAGTCTTATTTCTCCCTCATCTGCTTTTTATCTTTACCCTCCCACTAATCCTCTTGCTCTCCTTACGGTTACTGGGTATCTACTTAGCAGAAGCGTTACCAGACAGGGCTTCTTTTGATCCCTCCCTACTGTTTTACTTGAGATTCGTGAATGGCTATCTCACTTCCAGCATCACATTGCCCCCATGTTTCCACCAGAATGCAGCACTGTCAGCTGATTCTGTTATTCTTTTATGCAATTTTACTGACTTCATTTGTTAGTCCAGAAATGAGTCATAAACTATAGCAACCACAAAGAAGGTGAGGAAATATTGTTTGTCTTTTTTAACTGAATATATTACAGTCCCCAAAATTGAGTTCTGTTACTTAGAAAGAAGGAAAGCATGGGTATTCTGTAGGTAACTAGTAGTTTCTGCCACTGTTAATTTTTATTTATGGAAAATATTGAGTTCATGAAAGCAAAGTGCCTGTTGATAATGCAGATAGTAATCAGCCATGAGGAAGAGAGTGCTGACCATCAGCCCTTTGGTGTAGTTTGGAGAGGAGCTCCTGCTATTGGAAAGGGATGGGAGAAGATGAGGCTCTACTAGCAAGTACATCCTGTGATTGGAATCTCTTGGTCTAAGCTAGTATTCTTATTTAACAGATAAGGAAATGGAAGCTTAGAGAAATTAAACCTTCTTATTTCAAGTATTTGTTGAGCACCTAGAAATGTATATTGTTAGTACTTGAGATTCATTAATGAACAAAACAGACAGAGTTCTCTGTTCTCAGTAGATCAAGACCCTATGGCAGAATGGGACTGGAACCCATTGTTATATTGCTCAGGGCCAAAAGGACTGTAGTTTTAAGGTTACTTGAAATTCAAGTGATGAAAATATTATGATTAGAAATCATCAGAGATTTGTCTGGTTGTTTTGGAGGTACTAGGAGACTCTGAGACAATCTTCTCCTTGCCTTGTTAATCTGATTGATCTCCAGATCAAACAATATCTGCTGACTGACTCCCATTTCCAACTCCCCAGACCTCATCTATTTTTTTTGAATCTCCTACTAGGTTTTTTTCCTTCCTACATAGTAAATGGGAAGGAGACTGAACAGACAGAGTGTCATTTCTCCTTCCAAATAATACTTTAAAAGGAAATATTCCATTTGAATGAAAATAGGTATCTAGTTCTTTAGGAATTTATTTTAAGTTGACTAGTCATTTTTGAAAAACATGGAAAAAAAGTAATGAGAGCTACTTTGAACATATCTAAATGTTCATAAAAATGTTATTCTTCATATTCATTTTGGAAAAAGGTATCTTTTCTAATGATGATGCCATTAATTAAAACATTTTGGGATGCCTCCTATCCTACTGATTTCAGAACCACTTCATAAGTCACACAAGAAATTTGATGTCTTACTTTATAAAGAGACCCCCATTTGATCAAAACACCATTTCTTGGAAGGACCACTTAACCTCATTTTCCAGATCTAGGCCTGAATGTCTATTTTTACCACTAAGATTTAAATGTCTATGTTGCAAACTGAAGGCAATCTCAAAAAGATGTTTAACACACCTATTCCACTACATGCCACCTAACACACCAGGGAATTTCTGGGAAGTTGGTTTTCCTTCCACTCGGACTTGTATGGAAAGAGATTTCATTAAGGAAGCTCTTAGTCCTTGATCCTTGTCCTTGTCCAAAAAGATGACAGGCTTACAATGCAATCTTTTCTCCAAAAGGCAAGGAACGGAAGATATAGATGTTGAAGCAAAAACATGATAGAGAATAATTTTTTCTTTTTAGTTATTTATAGCTAAAGTTGGTATTAAATACTAATTTTTAAATCTTCTGTAAACTGATTTATAAATCATTTTTCTATTGAAAAATTTTTTTGAGGATTTTATTTATTTATTTTTAGAGCGAGTGGAAGGGAGGGAGACAGAGAGGGAGAGAAACATCAGTGTGTGGTTGCCTCTCACATAGCCCCCATTGGGACCCTGGCCTGCAACCCAGGCATGTGCCCTGACTGGGAATTGAACTGGTGACCCTTTGGTTCATAGTCTGCGCTCAATCCACTGAGCTACCCCAGCCAGGACTGAAAGTTTTTAAATGGCATTTACCCATCATGTAACTACTAAAAATATGGATAAGCTTATATTGTGTTTTCTTGTTTTTGTACCTTTAAACAATAAGGTGCTTTCATTTTGCACTGTAACGTAAGAGTTGTTTAATTTATTTGGTATTACCTAATTACAATTTTGAAATAAAAAATATTTCAAGTAATGACATTGTTGGAGTAATATTACATGTTATCATACTCCCAAAGTATCTTCTTGGAAAAAGTGCTAACTATTTTGGCAGGTATTAAACCACCTACTCCATGAACAGGGTCAAATACATAATCCGGCATCCTTCTTCATCCAAATCTTAGCAAAAATTTTGGATGTCAAATTTTTGAGTAGGGGTAGCATATATCCCATTAGGGTTTCTGGCCCACTATAAAACACAAAATAATTTCCCCCAAAATCACTAAATCACTTTTTTGTACCTATAGAACACAGCAAAATTATCTGGAACCACATTTTCAAATATCTGTAAAAGTTTTTTATACATTTAAAAAGATCATAGACTTGGCAGATGAGGACCTGTGCCTAGCCGAGCTGGTCTTTCCCAGTTAACCTCTCTTCATGAGCCTCATTGCTGCTCTTTTTTATTCTAGTATGTGCGCTTTCCCACCTCTGTTGCCCTGCTTTCCTCGCAGGCCTCGCTAGCTTCTGCTCCTTCAGTAGACGTTTCCCTTAGTGATGTGAGAGAGTGCCCGTGATAATGCACAGCGCTTCTGTCAGAGTGCACAGGCCCCAAACCTGTCTTGAGAACAGCTGAGGGGGGACATTTTACTAAGGATTTTGTGCCACATAAATGTTTTTTTCTGGCATGTATATGCAGGTTCATTGAAGCAATTTTTTATTTGAATAGTGAATTTTATGTAAGCACTTTTGTAAGTTATTAAAGTAGATATTACGATGGAAAGTGTTCAGCAAGTGAGGAAACCTGTATAAAGTAGCTTGGGTATCTACTTATCTAATATGTGATTTATTGGTATGTCAAATTTGTTAGCATATCAAATATGTTTTGTTCTTTAGAAAAATTTTGATATTTACATGGGATTGATATTGGAAGTTAAGTTTTTGTTTTGTTATTTTGAAAGAATCACCTAAGTGGCATTTGTCACATATTTCATACAACATTTTTTTTTGGACTGTTAGTCTTGCTTATGCTCAGCATGCTTTTTGTTGGATGAAGGCAGAAATTTCTATGGAGGTCAATGGATCCCAAGCTGACTTGAGGAATTATCTTTCATCCAGTGCAATTCATTAGATAAGTTGTTTTCCAGGTTTATATTTTTTAAAACAACATTCTAGAAATTAATAGACATGGTTAAAAGTGTTTCATTATAAAATAAGTATGGAGGGCATATGTCCCTTCTTTGGAGATTCACAACTTACGAGAACATACTGATGATGTGAGAAGTCTTATGGATAAAACAAAGCAAAACAAAATAAAAAAATTTGAATTAACTTTGTTTTATTAACATGTCCCATTTTAAAAAATGAAATACCTATTAATATCCTCCAGAACACCAGTTTGGAAGACATTCCATTAAGCCATTTCTTTATTTCTATCACAGATTGAAGAGGCTGTGCTAAAATTTGATGGGAATTCAGACATGTTCTACAGTTATGCATCTGCATTTCCCAGCTGTTAAAAATACTTCAAAGAAGTTAATTCTAATGCTAGACATCAGAATTTGGCAAGGACCAAAAGATGTAGAAGTTGGCAAAATGTTATGCTATAATAATTAAAAGGGTTTTTTTTTCCATGTTAAGCACAGATCAGTTTCAGAAAAGGCTGAGAATTATTTGTTTAGAATTCCAATAAAAATTAAATAAAATATAATTCTAGTTTACCCAAAGTATATTTCAAATTTTATATAATTTCTCTACGGATATTATATAAATGCAGTATTTGATCCATTACCTCAATATAATATTTATTGCTGCAGTGAAAAGAAAGAGATATTTGCAGTAATAATATTAGTGTTATTTTACATGAAATGCGGCTAATCTCGAATCAGTTATTAGCAGGAACAGATGGAATGGAATGGAAATGGGCACCAGAGACAGCCGTGGAGCTGGTCTTCTCTTTTGGACTTCTGCACAGCATCGTGCCCCTCAGAATCCCCACCTCCCCAGCCTACCACACTGATCTCCCTCTGTACATTGAAATACCATCCAAAGCTTAGCTTTTACAACTGATGCCACCTCCTCCATGAAGTTTTTTCTGATCTTCTTTTGCCTATTATTTCTCTGTCTCTAGATCCCTAGCACTGAGGAGTTGACTATTGTCTATGGCGTTTATATTCTGCCTTGATTATGGTATCTGTGTTCTTGTCAAGACCGTCTTGCAACCCACGCCCTACCCTTAAATCCTTGTTTGCAGTTCTTGTACTTGGCCAACATGTAGCTATTGTCTAGTGTTTATGAATTGAATAGTGTAAAAAAACCCCAAATACTTTCTGTAAGTTCTCTCATGCCAAGAGCAATTGGCACAGACCAAATGGGCACATGAGGACAGGCCACTCGGTGCTTAGTGTTGGCAATGGTATTAATGATCTCACCAGGACACCAGTTCGTACCCAAGGAACAACTTAAGGTGTGTTATTTCACCATTGTGTCTCCAAGAGGCAACACTAATTTAACCAGCAGAATGTTTTTCAATATTTCTGCTGGATGGCCTATTTTTATTAGCGTATTATTATTTTAGGGTATATAAATCTTTTGTAGCTGTCTGGATTAAACAAATAAGCAAACAAAATCTAAGGATGGCATGAAATGAGACCATTTATCAGGTCTGCTACCTCCTGACTTTGAGCAATTGACTAATTACTTTAATTTCAAAGCTAATTTGTGGAATTCTATGTAACAGTACCTTACATTTGTCTAGCAATTGGAGGTCTATAAGGTGTTTTCATCTGTAGCATTCATTCAATCAATCACCTAGTCAACCAACAAATTAATTCTTCATCACACATTACTTTGAGCTCATTATGTAACAAACATTAGCAAGCATGATTTGGCAATTCCTAAAATAAATATTGCCATGTTCCTGCCCTGTAGAAGTTTTTACTCTGGTAAAGGGAGAAGGAGATATAAACAAGAAAGTGGATTAAAATGTTGCGTTTAAAGTCTGTTCACCTGGCAGTGGGGCCACAAGGTGGTGAGTGGGTTGTTATCACTAAGGGAGGGGAAGTGGCCGGGAGAGCCTTCCTAAAGGCAGGGTCTTCCTAAAGTGAGTGGTCGTATTTGATTCCTGTTAGTGTCACTGCTGTCCATGGTTTATAGTGGGGAACCTGACTCAGAGAGCTGAAGCGTCCTCTGTGAGGTGACCTTGCGCTTAAGATTTCAGAAGCAAACTGTGCTACCCCACAACATCTCCTTTGCATACCACATGGGTCTTGGAACATGAAGAACCTTGTGTTCCAGTAGGGATGAGAAAGAGAAGGTAAGGCTGGAGAGCCTGAAATGGAGGATTGTATTTATTCAGAACAGGTCTGCTTCCCAGAGTAACAAGAAAAACAGCTTGATTAGAAATATGATTTCTCCATAAAGGAAGAGAGAAACCCAAACCCAAAGACAGGATTTAGAGCTGGAAACAGTGGCTTTGCTAAGATTTGCAGGCCTGTGAGATTTCTCAGTTACAGAGGATATTAAGGAAAGTTATTTGAAAAATATTTAAATTACTTAACATCATTCCCCCTGGGCAATATGGAAACTTACTTTTTGGACATTCAGCTTCTATTAACATGAAGCTTGGGAGGAAATGGGGTTTAAAAGGATGACCTACTTCTTCTGCCGTCACCACCCACAACTCTAATTTCCTTCTTATTCCGCTCACTAGAAGACTTGAGGATTTTTCATGGGAGGGATGCTTCCTTTTAGTCATACTTTTGGTATATGTGGCCACTTTCACTACATTGGTGGCATATTGATTTGCAAAGTTCATTAAGAAGACACCCGTGTGCATTTAAGATGACAGGGACAAGATCACCTTATTATTGGCGCATACTTTGCTTTTTGAATGAAAGCTTCATGTCAGATATTATAATATAGCATCATTCAAAGATTTTGTTTGTAAGCTAAAACTGCCCAGAAACTGTGATGGAAGTTGGTCTTTTTCTCGGCCTCTGTACTTCATGCAATCCCATAAAAATTATGAGCTGGAATGGTATATTTTATAGATTTTTAAATTGTAATATCACAATATTAAAAAGAAAGCCACATGTCCCAAATTGTGTGCCTTGTGCCTAAAGCCCCTGACAACTAACCTCGACTTACTACCTGACCTTACTGCATTTTTAACTTTCACCAGAAATTTAATCTTAATCCACCAGTCTGGATTTTCTGGGCAACGCCAATGAGGTAATCAGTCAGATGGACCTTCTCCAACCCCCGCAGAAAGAAGAGCCACTCTTCACAGTAAAACCCTTGCTGGCCCTTCCTCACAAAAGATGACGTCCTGGTCTACAAATAATCCTTTCTTTCCTTTTGCAGATAGTTCCCTGGCCCACCCTTCTTCCTCTAAGAACCCTCATGCTGTAAAACCCCTCAGAGGGGCCTTGTTACTCGGTGGAACGCTGCCTGATTCATGAATTGCTTAATATAGCCAATTAGATTGTAAATTTGCTTGGTTGAATTTCGTTATTTAACAAAACAGTTAGGGAAGTAGGCATTTTAACTTACTGAAAACAAAGTTCCATTATGCCAATAGAGTAGACAGCCCTTAATCTTTATGATTCTTTGCAGGTTAAAAAATATTTCAAATAATCTCTTTTTGGCCTTCATAAGAACTCTGAAGAGAGAGGCATAGGAGATCTTTTCTGCAAGGTGTTTTTTTTTAGCTTACTGAGAAACTGAGGTACAGGCAGGTTAAGGCTGGGATCTAGCTAATATTAATGAAGTTTTCTTTTTTGTTCTTTTGGACTAGTGTTGCTTAGTTCTGTTAAAAGATAAACTGAGGCATCTTAAAATCCTTGAGTTTTTCTGAGCAAAAATCTGTTTGAATTGGATGGTGCCACATGGAAAGTGGCTAGGAGCTCCACCAGTAGGAACCAGGGGAAAGATTTTATGGAGAAAATGTGTAAACAAAGCAAGGGGATTATCTGATTGGCTGGTGCGTAAGCATTTGCATTATTTGGGAGAACTGAGTTGGCCGCTTGTAATTGGTTATCCTTCGGTTTCCATCTCTTAACCTTAGGCATTTACAAACTTAGGTTTTGGTTTGCTTACATAAGCTGCTAAGGTACTAGAACCACCTCAGTCTAATGGCCTCCTTGTTTAATTGATTTAATGGTTCTTTATATTTTATTGCTTCTTTGCAGAGAAATTCTTTCATGCATACACACTGTGTCCCTAACCCTGACCTGCTATTTTTCATATGCGTGTGACTGTTTGCAAGGGACCCTGATTGAGAAAATGGATAATTCAGTACTTGTAACAAAAGTAACACAAATCACATATCCCGGCGGTACAATAGTTTGAATTACTTTAATGTATGAAGAGCAGAACATAATTAAATTCTAAGAATCAAGAATCATATTTCTTTTACAGGGAGCACCAGAAGCAGGAGAGAATTAGTCGGGATGAACACAGCCCACTAGGGATCCTCATTATAGCACTGTGTGCAGACTGAAGGGTACAAAAGGAACAGAAGGCGGTGATACTACAATGTCAACTCAGTTTCTCAGGCCGCACTAGCCTGGAGGGTTTTTTTAAAAAAGATTTTATTTATTTATTTACTTATTTTTAGAGAGAGAGGGAAGGAGGGAGGAACAGGGGAAGAGAAACACCCATGTGTGAGAGATACATCGGTCAGTTGCCTCTCACACACTCCCAACGGGGGACCTGGCCCCCAACCCCGGCATGTGTCCTGACCCGAATGAAAGGGGGGACTTTTCGGTTTGCATTCCCGCACTCAGTCCACTGAGCTACACAAAGAAGGGCTAGTCTGGAGTTTTAAAAGTGGTCACATACATGGTAAGAACCTGTAGGTTTAGATTTTTATCCTTTGGCTGTCACAAACCCTCATGTCCTCCCAGTCACGCCCAGCAGAGAGTCCCTGGGGCTTGCTGCCTGTGTACTGTCCAGTTCTGTCCACATCACTGGGGGTCTATGGCCTGTGTCTCCTCCTCTACTCCAGTCCCCATGTTGGCAGACTGGTTGCCTTCAGAGGGGACACAGATTTTCCTCTCAGCGGGCAACCTCTCCTGGTACCATTCTTTCCTCTGCCTCTGAGTCCTTTCTTGAGTTCTCGATGTGGGCAGGGCAGAAGTGGGATGACACTGTCTTCCCGTTTTGGGGGATGCATGGGTTTCAGGGCAGGGCAGGGCACTCAGTACACCTCTGTGTAGTTGCAGAAGCATAGCTCTCTCTTGTAAGGACTGAGCTGTGAGTCCGCAAGGGCATGTAGGCCATGGACAAAGAGGCAATATATTAAATACTGTATTAAGACTGTTACCTTGTTCTCACTTGGTTCCTCATGAAAATACTTACAAGTATTTCCTGGCAGACCAATACCTAATAGCTGCCAGAGGAGCCTGGAACTCGACCACAAAACAGACCCTAGACTCAAGCTTAGGGCATCCAAAATATCAATATTTTGTACTGAACTTGGGATTGATTTTTTTCCCTTCTAGTTTTTGGTCTTTCTTTCTTATATTCTTGACTTATTTCTTTAGTTAATTGAATTTTTTAAAAATCCTTAGCTCAAGAAGCAAAAACTGCTTTGGAAGGCAAAACTCCTTCGCTCAGACCCATGTTTCTGACTAAAGGCAAGGAACTGAAGGAAACCGGTGGAAACAGTTCCACATTTCCGATTGGCAGAGGCACATCCTGCTTCCCTCTGCTGGTGAGTGGCGCCAAACAGCTGGAAAGAACTCTCATTCCCAGCAACTCGGTGATGTTGTCGGCACAAAACAAAACAAATCTAAACTGGGATCTAAAATCGGTGTTTAAAATTAACCAGGGAGGCAAACCTTGCTGGATCTGGCATCGTGGGCAGCAAGTGTCTGGCTGCACTGCTCTGTGTCCCCGTCCACAGGGGGTGGAACTCCCAGGAATCCTTTCAGGAGCCATCCTCTCTGTGCATCCTGGTGCCTCTCAAACCATCGGAGGAGCCCCTGTCTTGCTTACTTTATCAAAACCTCAAAGAGGATCAGGTGCCACGTGACAGTCTGAACTCTGTGGGCAGGTGTTTCTCAACCAGGTAGCATTTAAATGGCAGCATGATTTGGGGAAGCAAACGAACGAATGAACGAACTGTAGTTGTCTGGGGTCCAAACACCTGTGATGCTTCTTTTCTGCGGACTGTGCGGGGTTACCCCTTCTCCATCTCCCCTACGACTCTCCTCCTCCACCGCCCTCTCTCTCTTTGTGAACTGGCTTGATTTGCATTGTGCCTCTTTCTCTGCAATTCTGAGTATGGGATTGTGGAAAAAGTCCTCTCACCCAGGGATTTTCTTCAGAGCCCAGCGCCAAGTTTCCAGGTGTGGGGGAGGTGTTTGCCCTTACATGGATGGAGCACCCTGAGGTGCCAGGGGCAAGTCACTGTGCAAGTCACCCTTTCCATGTGTCCTTTAATCCTTCATGATGATGATGATGATGATGGCAAACCCTTACATGGCATTTACCCTGTGCCAAACTCTGTTCTAATCAGTCTACATATATTCGCTCATTTAAATCCTCATCACAAACTCTGCAAAGTTGGTACTATTATGGTCTTCATTTTGAAGATGACCATCTGAGCTATAAAGTCTAAACATACAAACAAACAGACACACATATGCCCAAGGTCCCAGGGCTGATCTCAATTATTCATAAACCACAACAGGACAATTATCCTCTTTACAGGTGAGAATGTGGGGATGCTAATAGGCTCAGAAAAACTGTCCACAGTTCCAGGGTGAGTCAGTCCCACACCTGGGAATCAAACTCAGTCTAACTCGTTCCAGAGCCCAAGTTCTTTCCACTTTGCAGCTTTGCTTTCTCAGAGGCACTTTTGCTTTGACATACGCCACAGAGCATGGCATTTTTAATGAAAGGAAAGCTTGCCAAATGAATATCAGATTAATGAGATATTTGGGATGCTTTCCAGTAAATAATCTTTCAGAATTCTTATCTTTTCCCACTCAAATTGCTAAAGCCATAACAGTCACAATTACCTCAGCCTGGCTGCGGCAGTGTGGGAGGGAACTCTCTTAATTTTATTGCTCAGGGTAGACACTGGAGACCAACAAAACTTTCCTTTAGGTGGCTGAGCCATAAGTCAGAAATTGGAGGTATCAGGTGTTGGCATTCTCCATCAGCCTCCCCTTGCCTCTCCTGTTTCAGCCGCGTCTCAGAACACCATTAGTTTAGTAGAGAAATAGAGCTTAAAATTGGATCAACATTAAAAATATTAGAAATGCCAATGGCAACCTGCTTCCTAAATAGATGAGACTCAGAGCATCATTTGAACATGACTGCCTGAGACGTGAGGAGAGTCTATTGTTTTTATAAGCGATAATCTTAGATATTCCCTGGGAATTTTCAAATATCCCTTGTGAAACGGAGGGGCCAGAAGAGCAACGTGATTACTTCTGTATAATATGAGGCTGAATCTGAAGTCAGATGTTCACGTTTATGTTCAAGAAGAATGTGTGTCTCTACTCATACTAGTTGTTAAAAAGGCAAAAGATTTATACGATCTGAAGAGAAACCAGAGTATTCATGTTAGCTATCGAGGATATGGGAGGTAAGTCTCAGTTCCTTTCTCTAAGAGCTAGTGACCCATTAAGGGAAACAGGAGGTCAGCCACAATAATCTGTGCTGTGAGGGGAAACACCGTTCACTGCCTGTCTACCACAGACCAGGCCTTGAGTCAAGCACTTTTATGTAGGGACATGGCGAGATGGGAGAATTATCTCCATTTCTAGGGAAGGAAAGTGATCTTTAGAACAAGGTGCCCTGGCCAACAGCTCTTTACTAGTGTGACTGAGATTTAAACTCAGGTGGTTCTCACGGCAGACCTGCACTCTCTCCTCTACATTTTATTATTAATTCATCAGGATTCCATTTGACATTTAATGGCTTAACTTATTTGGTATGCCTTTATGGGATTTAAAGGTTTATATACTTAGCTCACCAACTTGCATAGTGTTTTGATAAGACAATTTTGAGCTGGGGTATTTTGAAGAATCTTGGGCAAATCAAAAATTTTCAGCTTTTTAAAAGGAATTTGCAAAACGGAAAACTTTACAATATTTTAAAGCTTTTATGTTTGTGGAGTGAGACTTATGGATGGTCTTTAGGAGAGGGATAAAAGAAGGAAGGATATCATTATTTGGTAATAAATAATGATTTTGAAATTTGATTTGGCTGCTTCAAAATGACTGCTTCTACTTGGCAGGAGTTAAGTTTGCTGTGTCTAACAAAAGGCCAGTCTTGGGAGAAGTGAGACCCTTATGATGGGGGAAGTGAGAACCCCACTCTAGTTGCCTTATTTAGACCTTAGTTGGAATACTGTGTTCAGTTTTGAGGGATGTACGTTAAGACAAATATGAAGCAACTAGGACACATCCAGGAGAAACTGGATGGCAGTGGGGAAATGAAAGCTGGATGTTTGGAGGAATAGGGCTGTGTAGCCGAAGAAAAGAGTTGAACGGCTGAGACAACAGTGTGTGTTCAAATATTAGAAGGAATATCTAATGGAAGAGGAATGTAGATTTATTCTCTGTGGTCTTGAGAGATAAAACTAGAAACAACAGATTCTGAGGAAATAGATTTGTTCTTACAAGAGAGAATTTCCTGTTATACTTGCTCAAATACATAGTGTGTGTGTGTGTGTGTGTGTGTGTGTGTGTGTGTGTGTAAGAAAGTGATGGATTCCCAGCCCCTTGGAGTGTTGGAACATGGGTCAAGTAACTGCTTGGTAAAGCCAGTGGAGAGGACACTCAAAGGTACAATGGGGATTGGATTTCACTAGTATCAAAGTCCTTCCCAACCTTGAACATCTCAGCAGCTACTGGACTGTCCTTTCAGGCTTTACCTCCACCTTGGTCACCAGGGTTGGGATATGCTTTTGGGGGAGGGTGGATGACAGGGGATGAAGAATCCACAAAGGCAGAGCAATTACTTGGACCATTTAAATTTGGTCTGCCATTTTTATTTTGTCTTTCTTATGTACTCACATGCTTGCCTTAGATTGTAGGCACCGGAGGTCTGTAGCTAAAACTGCATAATTTAGTCTGCATAACTTAGCACACCATCTCGCACAATTGTGTTCTTGAAAATGTTACCTGACAATGATTTTATCAAGTCTCAGGTTGGGTATCCAGTACTGTCAGCTGCAACAGTGAGACAGTCTAACTTGGCTGCATGCACAAACTCTAGGTTTGTAAAACTTGTGGCTGCCTCTTCTCTCTCTTGGGGGGAAGATAGAACTTGAATCCTTTTCCACATTCTAATGAGATGGAAATTTCAGGATACGAGAGAGAGAGAGAGAGAGAGAGAGAGAGAGAGAGAGAGAGAGAGAGAGAACTATTCAAAGGGTTGCACACGCAATTAAAAGTAGCCTTAAAAATTAGCCATATGCTTGCTGTACTGCTCCCAGCTCTGTGTCAGGTAGGAATCTTCAGCTGTTTTGAGCCTCTAAACTTTTTACCTCATTTTAAGGACCAAACGTGATTGACAGCAGGTTTTTGCTCAAGTCCTATAGCTGAACTCTTGTAGATTCAGCCAGTAAATATTCCAGTAAAGGAGCAGGAGCTTGACTATTAGTGACATCTAGTCCTCAGCGAACTCAGTTGTCACACCCAGGAGCAGGCTTCTCAACAATGCTCTGAACAGCTGGGAAGGATGATTTATAGAGAAAGAGGCATTTTAAGCACAGTATTTTCAGGCGCTTCATATTCTCCTCCTCATTGTGGGTGTATTGCCCATCTTTTGGAAGAGACCCTGAGCCCTTGGCCAGAGCCTGTTCTCTCATTTACTTCTATGAATTGATGTCCAGAGTGTTAGGTTGTGGAGATTTTCAAAACCCTACCCAATGCGTTTAGAGAAAAAGTGGTGCAGTGCAGATTATTCCTAGGCACCAGGAATTGTCTGAGCCAACTTAGAAGGCTTGCTTTCCCTTGCCTACAATTTACAACAGCAGCTAAGTCCTTGATGGGAAGGTGTCCTGTGCAGTTGTGAGTTTTCCTTCAATCTCTGGGCTCTTTTATAATTAAAGCTTGACTACTTTGTAGTTATTCGAACTGTATGAGTCTCAACTCAGTTTGTTAACATTATTCATTTGAAATGGATATATATATATATCTTAGGATCTTAAAGCATTTCTTCACACAGGGGCACCATCTCGGGATGATCTAGTCTGTCTCAAATAATAATAAGGAAGTTGAATATTTATTTTTGGTACTTTCTCCCCACCACCCCCAACATCTGCCTCTCTACTAAATACCATTTACTCTTTGCCCTCTTTGCACATCCCCTGCCCTATGAAGAAATGGCCCAATTCTCAACCTGTTTTCTAGTAGTCCTTGCTAGAACAGTGGCTGATAATGGTTTAAGTTAAGGAATCAGTTCTCATGATGTTATTTGTATTTTAATAATAAGCTTTGAAATTTAAATATCCAAAGTACTGAATCTCTAATGTTAAATTTTAAGCAGTGGGAACATATTTTAGATGGAGATGAAGGGAGTTGGGTCAATGGCACAGGACACAGGACAAGCAGGGCTCTCCTTCTGGTGCAGATCCATGTGGCTAGTGACAGGTCTCCACTAAATCAGAGCTGGCATTGCTGTGCAGGCATGGGGAAAATAAAAGAGGCAACTGGTCAGGACATTGTTTGGCCTTGGAATAAAGAAGATCCAGTACTTCGACAATTTATTTAAGCTTTCATGAAGGGAGGGATAGAGGAGCAGATTGGGGAGCTCATACTAAGTGCAAGGAGATGTGAAGAATCAGAGATAAGGTGCCATGGTCTCTAATTTCAAGGGTTCATGCCCTGTGTTGGGAGAAAATCAGGCACATTCGTGAATGGACTGGCCTGGACACAACATATGAAAAGAGTTATCATAGAGGTACAAACAGCATGCCATTAAAATGTGGGTTCCATTCTCACTGGGACATCTAGAAAGGCTTCTTATAGAAAGTAAGATTCTAGTTGAACATAAAAACAAACTGTACTTTGAAAATGTGTGCTTTTGAAAGAAATGATCTGAGTGAACACCTATGCTTTGTTTGAGGAAGAGAAGTTTGCAGAGGCTACAAGGTGAGCATTGTGCTGTCATCTGGAAGATGGGGCTTCAGCTCTGCAGGGCTTTCCACGTTCAGTTCAGTGTTTATATTTCTTTTGTTCACATTGGAAAACCATTTAATATTTGAGCAGGGGAATAATATTCTTTAAGAAAATAACCATGACCTGGGTGGATTAAAGGTGGGGACTGACATACTCATTTGTCCACAATTAGGGGAAGAGTGGAAGATTGCCTTTAACTCATTAGATGTGCACTGTGTCTGCAGGAGCAAAATAAGCAAGATTATCTTAATCCATAAATCCTCTTCCCACATATGAGTTCTTTTTCATCATGGAGCAAATATTTGGCAGCTAAGTTATCTTTAAAGTAACAAGAGCAAAAACTATTTGGAATAAATGTCTCAGAACCATTTATTACGCTGCACAGAACTGTGAGCAAATAGGATTGAGCTAAAGCATTTACTGTGGTGTAGAGTGTGGTTCTGCAGGGGCTGCCACACCATTATCTGTACTTTTATCTTGGTTCAACTCTAGCTATTTCTTCTACTATTACTCAAAGACCTGGGGTGTCAACAAGATAATCGAAATAACAAAATGGGAGTCAAGAGTTTTTCTGCCTGTTTCTTGAAGTTTTAGGAAGATTGTTTCCTTTTGTTTTCCTTACATCCAGAATGTAAGAGCCTCCCAGACATCTAATCTTTAAGTCACGCATTTTAAAAGGCAGTGAAATTATTTTGCAGTTGCTTTTCAGTTTAAGGCAAGTGTTTGTGGGCTTCCAAACCCTTCCTCCTGAATCTACTTATAAAAAAGAAACAATACAAAGTAAATGGCATATAATCCCAACTACATTGTTTTGGTGTAAAAATCCTAACATAGCATGATAGAAGAAGTTTCTGAATTATGATTTTAGAGATCTGAGTTCTAGTCCTAGTTTGATGAATGCCTATCTTGATGGTTTTATCACATCTTATATTTAATAGTGAGGATTAGGATTTTTCTATATGGTTTCCATGTTATTCTATAGTACTGTACATATTATTCTTCCTTGTGGAGTCTAGGAAATGAGGAGACACATGATAAGATTATGATCAACACTTGGGTGAAAGTGATGTCTGTTACCTTTGGGCCAGAATATCTAATGCCAGTGTGAGGCTCTCCAGAATTCTTTTCTTGGCAGTGATGACTGATAATTCTCCAGGCAGTGGTGGCTCTGTCAACCTGGATCCATAAATGAGGACAGTGAGAAGCAGAACTCCTTGCCAACTGACAATGGGCATGTACAAAGAGCAACCTTTGTTGTTTTAAGGCACTGGGATTTGTTTTTTACAATAACATATATAATTAAGCTTATTCTTGATTGACATGGTCTCTATGGGGTACTTATAGCTGATGAATGAGGAAAGGCTCCAGAGATATAAAAGATATTTCTTTTCTTAAATTAAAATTTTACTGATTTTTCTAAAATAGATGCCAAAGTCTGCTATGAGGGGTAGCAAGTTTCTTACATTGGAAATATTGAAATATAGGTTGGTCAAACTCTGCAAGGTGGTGCTGGAGAAATTAGAGATAGTTGCATGATACAACAAGAAATATATATGTTGTCTTTAACCCCTTTCTGATACTGAGCTCCTAAAACTCTTGGAATTTCCCAAGTGATGAGATGGATGAAGGTGTCTTCTGTTACATTAATGAGGTAAATTTTGGAAAGCACCTAAGGGTGGGGTTGGTTGTCAGAGGAGCCAGCCTTGTGTTTAGAGGGCTGGAACTTTCAATCCCACCCCTTCACCTCAGGGACGGGAGAGAGGCTGGAGGTAGAATCAATCACCAATGGCCGGTGGTTTATTCAGTCATGCCTATGTAATGAAGCCTCCATAAAAACCCTAAAGGAGGGGTTTCAAAGAGTTTCTGGGTTGGTGAACATGGGGAGATTCAGGGAAAGGGATGTGCTCAGAGGGCATGGAAGGGCTTCATCCTTTCCCCAATTCCTTGCCCCATATATCTCTTCCAGCTGCCTCTTCCTGAGTCATATCTTTTTATAAGACACCTGTAACCTAGTAAGTCAAATGTTTCTCTGAGTTCTGTGAGCAACTTTGTATTAGTAATTTAATCAAGCCCAAAGCAGGGGTTGTTGGAACTGCCAGTTAATATGAAGTCTGTCCAGAAAGTATCTAGCCACATACCATGAAAAATAGAGCCATTTATGGAGGGAGATACAAGGTACAAAAAACATTGTACAGAGGACAAGGATGCCTCAGTCTCCTTTAAAGTAGGCACTCCAGGACCTCACACAGTTCTCCCAATTGCCATCAGCTGCCCTGTTGTGTTTTCTTGAATCTCATCGATGATCTGAAATCTCTTCCCTTTCAAAGGTGATTTTAGTTTCGGGAAAAGCCAGAAGTCACAGGGAGCCAAATCTGGGCTATAGTGGGTCTGAGTCACCTGAGTGATCTGATGTTTCACCAAAAAACTCTGCATGAGACATGATGCATGAGCAGGCATGTTGTTGTGATGAAGCTGCCAATCAGCAGTTGCCCAAAGCTGCATCCTTCTGAATCATCCAAATAATTTCTGCAGAGGAATATTCAAGCTTAATACAAAATTTGATACAGTTTCATTGCTCTACTCACTCAGTCATTCTGAATGTAATGGTCACACAGTACATATGGTCACTCAACATCATCTACAGCCCCCACTGACTAGTACAGTGAAGTTGTCATTGTTCACACATGCGCATTCCAGTCCATTCTCCTTGGCTGTCACGTTATGTCATTATTGCTCAAACTGCTCTCATGTTAACAATGGTTAGACTTTTTCTGGATAGACCTCGTATAGCAGGTCATTCAGAAGCACAAGTGACAACCTGGACTTGTGACTGCTGTCTGAAATGTGTTATGTGTAGTGGGGGTAGTCTTACAGGAATGGGTGCTTAATCTGTGGAATTTCTGATACTATCTCTGGTTAGATAGTGTTAGAAAAGTTAGAAGAGTTGAAACACCCAGCTGGTTTCCAAGAATTACTTGGTGTGGAGAACCCCTTACCCTCTCTCCCAGCCCACCTTGCACCTGTGTTGGAATTGGTACTCAAATCTTAAATTGGATTAGAGAACTTCAAGGTCCATTCTAGTTTAAAAGTATTCCTATTTGGAGCTCCTGAGGGTAACTATGGCCCCTCACATTTGTGCACCAAGTATGTTTTATGAAGTGCTTTCTCTAGTGTTAACTTCCTTGCTCTGCTATGAGAACAAGAGTTATTATTACTGTGCCTTCCATGGAAACTTGAACAGGTGCTAAGAAAAAATCATTTGGAGAAATACGCTGATTCTTAACCTGAATTCCATAGCTACTCTGATAGCTGTATAGTGATATCTCATTGTAGTTTTCATTAGCACTTTCCTGATGACTAGTGATATTAAACACCATTTCAAGTGCTTATTTGCCATCTGTTATCTCTTCAGTGAACAGCTCCATTTTTTTTTTTGCCATTTTCTAAATGGATCGTTTATTTTTTTACTGGTGAGTTTGAGAGTTCTTTATAGATATTACTCCTTTGTTGGATATATGGTTTGCAAATATTTTCTCCTAATCTGTAGCTTGTCATTTCACATTCTGAAAGGGATCTGTGATGTGGTAAATGGTGTTGATTTTGATGAAATCTGGTTTATTTGTTTTTCCTTTTATGGATCATTTCTCTCTTGGGTTATTGCAATACACCCACTGTTCTCTCTGCTTCTTCCCTTGCCTCTCAATAGCCTTTTCTCAAGAAAGCAATGAGAATGACTTTTATGTAAAATGCAATTTCTCACTCAAAAGTCTCCAAGCTTCCCATGTCACTGAGAGAAAAAGCAACAGTCTTGACAACAGCCTACATGGTCCCTCATGATCTCCGTGATTTCATCTCTCCCTGTCTGGGTGTTGACCACACTGGCTTCCTTCACAATATTCAGACAGGCCAAGCAAACTCCAATCGAGGACTCCAGCCTCTTCATTTTGCCTGGAAAATGGACCCCTAGCTCTAAGCTCCCTTATTGCCCTCCAGTCTCACTGACACAGGATCTTTTTAGTGAAGATTTCTGTGACTTCCCATTTAACATAGAAGTGGCCTCATTTTCTATAGCCCCCAAAATAAAGCAGGTTCTTGCTTTATTTTTCTTCATGGTACTTGTCAATATCTAACCTACTCCATATGTCACTTATTTTTTAAAATTGTCTATTTTATCCCCTAAATTAAGCTCCTTGAGAGAAAATATTTTTACCTGTTTGTTTGTAAATGTTCAGCTACAGGGTCTAGCGAGTCCGGCATACAGGAGGGACTCAGTAAATATTTACACAATGAAGAATAAATGAAGAAAGGAAGGAATGACTATATAAGTCCTAACCTACCTTGCACTTGCTGAGATAAACCCCATGGTCCCAGCTTGGAGAACCTGAGCTGGTGCCACTGGAATCATGTTTCCTTTTCTGAACACAGGTTTGTTTCTTTGGAGAATTCAGGGTCTAACTGAGATGCCTTAAGGATCATTTGCCTTGGAATGATGGAATTAGAATTTCTAATGAAATTTCAACTTCTACTGAACTAATGGCTTTCAATGGTTACTAATGCTATTTGTTGAAAGGCTGATGGGAACATTATAGTGGAGGGACAAAGCCATCAGCACCTGAAACCACTGGTACATTTAAACATCATTAAAAATTGGACAATTATATGTGCTTCTTGTTGTGATGTAATAGGAAGGTAAAAATAATGTTGCAATAATAAGAAATTGCACTAAATATAATCAATTCCGTAGATTTAATTGTGTGTTTACAAAGAATTACAGATAATAGGGAAATACCTTAAGTGACATTACAATCAACCAATTGAAATTGGAAAATTCTACAGGATAAACAACTTAGTTTCCTTAACAAATAAACAACAATAAAAAAGATAGGAATGAGGGGACTGTTTAGACTTAAAGATACATTGACCAATTGTAACACATGAACCTTGTTTGGGTCTTAAAATCAATGGACCAGGTACAAAAAGGACATTTTAACACAGTTGGAGGAAATTGGGTATGGCTTGGTTACTAAGTGTTATGAAGAAATTATGGCTAAATCTGTTGGATGACATAATATTGCTGTTATGTTAAAAAAAGTTTTTGTCTGTTGAAGATAAATACAGCTATATTTAAAGAGCAATGATATAATGCCTGAGATATGCTTCAAAATCCTTCCCCTCAAACACCTAAACTAAATGAACCAAAAGCTAAGTGTGTGTGTGCATTTGTGTGTATACAGAACAAGAATGACAGAATATTGATAATTGTTGAAAATTGGGCAATGGGTTCATTAAACTGTGCTCCTATTACATAATTCTCTTTACTTTGTGTTTGAAAGTTTCTACCACAAAAGGGTTTAAGAAAATCTTCTTTGCTCCTTCTTTTCCTGGGATTCTCCAAGAAACAGGAAGGTTAATCTCATCAGCAAATCTTCACAAGGCTGCATTTCTCTGATCTTTACTCTCCCTGTGCCCATGACTTTAAGACATTATGTGGTGCCCTTTCAAGTTTGGATGCACCTCAGTCCAGTGAGTATTCCTAATGTTAGCAGTGACTTCTGGGAGTTTACTTCCTCCATGTACACCAAACCACCCACTGCATCATGGCCACTGCCTTGAAATGAGGTCTCTTTAATTTTAGATTGGAGTCAGGAGGATCCAGATGGTTCACCACTTATAATTGGTATAAATTTCAGCCCACAAGCAAAGGTGTGCAAGAAACAGTATGAAAATTTTTTATAACTGCATTTAGTTTGTATTTTAAGTGTTGATTCTGCAGGCGTCCAGTTTGGAATTTCACCCATTCCTGTTTGGAAATCACACAGGCCTGGGTCCTGTGGGGTGGGGTGACCCATGGTCACTGTTTAGTGGAGCACACAGCTGTAGTTTCGATGTCCATCAGCTTGGTTGCCATGCCTCCTTTAGACTGGGTGGTCCCCTTGCCGTGGATGGGACCGGTACCAAGGTTCTGCTTGCATGCACAATACATCCATGTCCTCTTGGATTTTTTTTCTTTGCACATCTACCTCCACAGCTACACTTGGGAAGCCTCTTCTCTGTGATCCCTACACATTTCTTTCTGACTTAGTTAGCACCTCTCAGCCCTAGTAGGGTAAGAAGGGATTATCTAACTTCAAAAATCCTTCTTCTGTCTTGTTTCTGCTCAAGCATCCTTTCTTTCTATGGAGTCTGGGGATTTAGAAGCAAAGGCAAAGATTACCAGCATGCTATTACTGCTTCCAGCCTGGCCATGCCCCTCTTCTGGCCGATAAACATGGAGTCTGCTACCCACTTGAATGCAGAAGGGACAGGGTGAAATAAAGGGAGAAAAGAAAAAAAAAATGACACCGGAACAGATTAACATCTCAAAATATCCTACCACATTTGAAAAATGCAAGAGTAGAATTCATGGGAGAGGTTCCATTGGGGAAAAGGAATTGTTCTTGAAAAGGGTGTGTATGAGTGGCAGAGACTATTGAGCCTCAGTCCACAGAATGTTCTTATGTCATCACTGAGGTCACAGAGTTCTGTTGTGGGCCCGGCAACCTTTGCACCTTAACAGCCCTGTGTTGTGGTGAACCCTGGGCTGTGCTGCGGCTTCTCTGTGGGGTCTGAGTTCTTCAGCCCTGTAAAAGACTCCACTATTTTTATTTGTACTGAATCATTTCAATGGACATCCTGAGAGCCAAGAAGGGCCGACCTGTAGGGAGAAGGAGGAGCTGGATGTTAGGCATCTTCTAAGGGACTCTTCTAGTTGGTACTATGAAACGGCAACAAAAGAGGAAACATTTGGAAGATGAAGAGTCCCAGGAAACTGGCGAGAAGGGAGGAGGTATGTGCTGGGCAACTTGTCTGAGGCCCGCAGGTGGCTGCCAGCTGAGCCTTCTCTAAGAAACTGGGACGGAGGAGAATGTGTCACCTGTGAAGTAGGCAGGGGAAACCCGGTATCAGCTGATGCTGCCATGTCCATCCCAAGGGTCCCCATGGTGTGAGATGGCACAGAGAGGCAGATGGAAAGTCAGCCCCACCAGTCTGAGCACCGCTTTTCTGGGGCTACTTGTGCCTGGAACTACGTCAGACTCCTACCTGGCTGGGGCTCTGCTTGCACAGACTCACAGTTGCAGCCTTTCTCAGCCCCTTCCCCCTTGTTCTTTCTGTTCTCTTTATTGGGTCTTACCCTGGGTTCACTGAGCAGTGTAAAGGACACTGCTAGAGATTCATGAGTTGCTCTGTGTATTTTACCCAAGAGGATACAGAAGCCCAATGAGTTAAAGGACGTGCTGATAAATATCTTGAGGAGTGAAACACCTGTTTGAAAGGGGATTGTTTGTCTAGTGAAGGTGTCATATTGAAACATGGAGATTTTATTCCTTCAGCCAGAAGAATTGACTGGTTAAACCATGGGAGTTTGTGAATCCACAGGTGTGGGCTTCCCAGAGATCAAGGGGAGGAGAGGGCCTCTCAGAGACTGCGACCAACTGGACAAGGGTAAGAACTGTTGTCAGGGTCCTGTGTGGAGTCCTGAGAGCCCTGGATATACTTCCCAGGCCACGTGGTGACTGCGTCCATTAAATGTAAACTAGTAGCTTCCCCTGAGAAGGGGGGTGGGTCACTTGTAGGAGGTGGGACAGAATGGAGCCCATTGCAGAGATCCAGCTCCAGGCTTCTGACCCAAACTGGAGCCCAGAAGCTTCCATGAGGCCCAGGGCTCTGAAGACAATAGATGAGCCCTGGGCGTGGAGGCCTGGGCAGTAGGCAGATTTTCAGACAGTAGCTGGGACAGGATGGGGAAGGCAGTGACTGCCCCTGCCCCTCACACATGGGATCTTTTTGTCTGTGTGTGTGTTTGGTGGGAGCTGTGGGGAGAATACGGGCACAGTGCTCATCGGATGTGCAGTCTGTGGGGTAAGGTTACTGTCATCATGCTTGGTACATGTAAGAGTGTATTCAGACCTCTTGTGGAGGGTGTGCCATGACACAGTTGTTCATAAGCGCATGTACACTCTGATGGAGAAAAAATTGCACATCTCCACACACAACTTCTTTATTAAAGCACACACCGAGCATGTATGTATATACCATCACTCCTATACTATGTTCACATATGACCCCTGTGTGCATTGTCCTCTCTTCCCACACCGAACGCTGGAGTTAAGTCTATAACTCTACCTATATCTAGATAGAAATAAACACTATATCTTCAACTATGATACAAACACAGCTACCCCCAACTATCTCTAAATCCCTCTATAAGAACCAGTCAGGGTCACACACACCAACCACACAGCACCTGTGCAGTAATACCAAACCCACTTTGCACAAGCCGCCAAAAACCCAGATTCATCAATTCTTATTAAGGTTGCTGGATAAGATACAGAATATTCAGTTAAATACAAATTTCAGATAATCCACAAATAATTTTTAGTATATGTATGTCCCAAATATTATAACCCAAATATTGCATGGGAATATTTACACTAAAAATGATTCATGGCTTATCTGAAATTCAAACTTAACTGGTATCCTGTATTTTTGTTTGTTAAATCTGGCTACCCTTATATGCCTACAACCAGCTGACACGTCATATACTTCCTGTATTTCTATTTAGTGTCTGTCTTTCCTTGCTAGAATGTTTAGCATTTTTAGAGCATAGAATAGTGGAATAGTGCCTGATACACAGTAATCGTTCACTGAATATTGCAAATGAATGAATGAATGAGTGAATATAGACCATAAATACAAACCAGACCATATAATCAGGCCACACACTCCTGAGCTGTGAACACAAACCATGCACACAAACTTTCCATAAACATACATAGACATTTCCACACTGTTTACCATGCCAGTCCCCCACTTATCAAGTACTTAGCTGATATGCATCACTCTTATATTCTGACATATTCATAGTCACCACTCATGCCTGCATTCCTAACAATACACTAATAAAGTAATTATTGGTTATAACTAAATACTGGAGTAACCACTGAGAACCAGAGTCCGAGGCATGGGTATTCACTGCACCTGAAAGAAGCCAGCCCTGCTCGGTAAACAATTGTTGGATGAATGAATGATTCACAAACACACCCAACTAACCACATGATTGAGGCTTTTGTCCTTTCTCAGGAATCCCGAGGTCACAAGAGGATGCTCCTCAGCTTGGATTGACCAAAGTGGCCAAAGGCTGTGGCACAGGGGCAGAGGAGGTCTCCTCTGCCTCCGAATACTTCTCCTGTGTTTCTTCTCCAAGCAAGCTCATCCATGGAGTTACAGGTATGGGCAGGAGGCACATAGATCTAAGCACGAGCCTCAGAGGAAACCCAGGGCAATCGGAGGAGCCTGGGGAGGATGGCAGAGCTGTCAGGAGATCCTGGACGTGAACTCACTGTGGGAGTGAGCCCTGGTGCAATCGTGGTGGGGAATTTAGGGAGGAGGGGCCACAAAGTTCTGGGCTTCAGGTATAGGGCAGAGGGACCAGATTAAGCACCTTCAGAACACATAAGCTTTGCCTTTACCTTTGCTTCCAGAGAAGGACAGAGGTTCTTGGCACAACTCTTCAGCACGGGAGTGGGACTATCAGCTCAGGTCCACACAACTCACGCATACAGCCACACTCCGTGCATATCCATTCTTAGCACATACACAAAACCCAAACACATGCTCCAAAGTGCCACTCTTCTATACCACAGCCCACATGCCACAAAAATCACAGCAGTGACATCAGAAACTCACATCCCTCTGATAGCACACACCCCACCAACGCCCCACATACCACAGCCCTCACCTCCATATACAGACACGCCTCCAGGATGCCTACACACACCAATGAGAAGCCTACAGATGACACCAGATACACTACCCCATAGCATGAGCAACAACCACCAAGCTCATCACACACCTACATCACACCATAGTCCCTCTCTCCTATTCCCACATATTCATTCTCGTTCCCTCAGCTTCTGGCATGCCCCATGCACATTCTTATGTTTCTAATTTCCTTTCCTAGGAATCCAGAAATCACTTCAAGACAGTCCCCAGCTGAGATCAACCCTAGCCCATGTTCAAGAACGAGGGGAGACTGCCCCCCTCTCACCACAAGTCTCCTTATCATCCCTTTTATCCGATAAGACCTGTGTGACCTCTCAGTATCTGAACAAAGAGGAAAGGGGCATGAAAGTATATTACATGCAGGTACAAGTGAAAAAGGGTGTAGCTGTCTCCTGGGAGACAGAGGCAACCCCAGAGTCACTAAAAAAGAAGCCGATGGTGGAAGAAGTGAGCCTTCCTGAGAATGTGAGAGTAGGTACACCACCCTCTGAGGTGTCCACCAGAAACCTCCTATGTGACAGTGAGACCAGAGAGGAGGCAAAAGAGCATGAGGAAAGAGGAGAATCAAAGGGCCTGCCAGGATTGCCCACAGTTGAGGAGATACCCAGGGCCAAGACACCTGACTGGCTGGTGACTATGGAGACTGGCTTCAGGTGCATGGCCTGTTGCAGGGTCTTTCCCACCTTGGAGACCCTTCAAGACCACGTGCAGTTAGGGATTAGGGAGGGCTTCAGCTGCCACGTCTTTCATCTCACCATGGCTCAGCTGAGGAGCAATGTGGAGTCAGAGAAGATCCAGGAGAAGGGGGAGAAGAAGGAGGAGGAGGAGGAGAATGATGAAGAGAAAGAAGAAAAAAAAACTGAGGAGGAGCAGACCACAGGGTAAGACCTTTGCATGAGGGGGTCCTGGAGCTAATTAACGTCCAGGCTGTGTGTTTCATTCCCAAGGGATAGGAAGTGAGAGGGTGCTGCAGTTGCTGAGGGTGCTGTGCCTTCTCCCAGCTAGGACGTCTCCAGTCCAGGCCCAGGCCTCCACACGGGAGAGTTGGGGACTGTATTGGATCAGGGAACAACTGAAGGGTGGGGCCGGGAGGGAAACTGGGCCTCTTCTTGCCCAGGCATTTAATAAAGTCATGACTGTGAGTGGGAATTTATCCTGAGCTGTTCAGTTCCTGCAGGAAGTTCCGAGAATGTCCAAGGGCTAACAGAGCACCTTCCTTCTGCAACTGAGAAGGGTTTTCCTCTGTTTCGGTTTCCACACAGCAACTGAGATTCCAGGCCAGAAGATCCAGGAACACTTGTCTTGGGCGAGGTAAGGCCTGAAGCTGGCACAGCCTTCTGAGCCCACATCATAATGGCCCAGAGGAACCTCAGGGAAGGGGCTGCAGGACTGCCTTGCATTACCTGGTGCCTCTGGAGCTGCACTGACTTGTGGCATACCTGACGCTTCCCGGGACTTGACCTCCATTGATTTAGTGAGAAAGTAGAGAATTTTAACAGGAGTTCTCCCAGAGTCTCCATGGTTGAACTCCAGGGCCAGGAGTGGTCTGAAGAAAGGTCAGGGGTCTTAACAGGACTGGAGGTTTAGGTCTGAGAGCCTTTGGCCTGAGCTGGTATCTCACTGTGGCCCATGCACATAGTCCCTTGAGAGAAAGTGGAACGTGTAGAGGGAGATACAGGAAAATGAGGTCTGTCATAAGAGATCTGGAAATGTTCTGGAACCCTTAGTTTGCTGTAGTTGACCTGAAAACACACTCGTGGTGGTACGTGTGGCCTCTGAGCTATAAGGGCTCATATTGCTTCTTGTCTTTTCTTCTCCTTTCTGTTTTGTCTCCTAGGGAGAAGAGAGGACCATGGAGCTAGTAGCAGACTGAGTGCCAGAGGTCTGAAGGAAGATGAAGGGCCCCGTACTCAGGCTAACATAAACGTTATATGCAATAAAGGCTGTTTTCCAAAACTTCCCTGGATATACTCATTTTTGTAGATTAAACTTTTTTTATATTTTAAATTATTATTTTTAATTACAGTTAATGTTCAATATTATTTTGTATTAGTTTCAGATATACAACATAGTGGTTAGATAGCCATATATAATACTTCACAAAGTGTTCCCTCTGATATTTCTAGTACCCACCTGGCACTATACCTAGTGGAAACATCAGTCTTATCTCATCTTATCTATATCCACCATCCTTTTCCAGAAGCAGCAGTATCCAGCCTCTTGGGATTGATTAGGCTTCTGTGTGACTATTTTGCAAGGCTGGATACCATGACAAGCTACAGTGAGTTCAGATGGATCATTTGGAAAGCAGCAGGTGCTGTGAAAACCCAGGTCCTGATTGAAAGCACCAAGAAGGGAAACTAAGGCCTGGAGGGTGGTCTGCATGTCTCCCAGGACAAAGGAGAAGTTTCTCAATATTGAAGCTGTCCATGCAACAGGTTCCTCCTGAGATGGTGACACTTTGTTACAGCCCTCAAAAAGAGGCCACCTGACCACAATCAGGAATTGGGGGAAGAGATTGCTATATTAAGAGTGTGAGCCAGTGAGCTCTGATATTTCCAGTTCTGACAGTCATATTTTAACTTCTAAATTAATTCATATTCTAGCCTCTCAAGAATTTGATCCTGTCACCTCTGAACTTCATCCTCACACCACCTCTATCACCCACTGGAACTCGAGGCATCTAGCAGGTACTGAAGATGCATGAAGTTGCCCACTGTCTTAAAGGTAGAGAAGCAATTTGTCTTCCTAATTTGAATAGGGGGTCAAAGCCGAGCTTTAGAAGAACTAAGGGAATTAGAAGGAAATAATTTGAAGTGCAGAGGTTTTACCAGTTTAGGCAGAATACGGTGTAATTCCAAAGTCCCATGGATTTTTTTTTTCTGGGTTGTGTAGAGCGTCTTCCACGGGACTTTATTGAATCAACAATAGTTCCAGTGGTCTGGTGTTGTCATTATTGTTTTGGCAATAATAATAAACCAGCTTCCTATCTGGTTTCGTGCTTCCTAGCCTCTCCATCAGGGATATCATCTGCATATGCATCTTTTCTTTTCTCTATTTTTCCTTTCTTCCTCCTCCCTCCCTCCCTCCCTCCCTCCCTCCCTCCTTCTCTCCCTTCCTCCCTGTCTGTCTCTCTTTCTTTCTTTCTTTCTTTATTTCTCTCTCCTTCCTTCCTTCCTTTCTCCCTCCCTCTCTCTCTCTCTTTCTTTCTTTCCTTTAAACATTTTATTTACTTATTTTCAGAGAGAAGGGGAGGGAAGGAGAAAGAGGGAGAGAAACTTTGATCATTTGCCTCTTACATGCCCCCAACTGGGGACCTGGCCCGAAACCCAGGCTTATGCCCTACTGGGAATTGAATCACTGACCTTTTGCTTTGTGGGACAATGCCCAATCCATTAACACAAGCCAGTCAGGGCTATATGCACATCTCTTGCCTCAAGATGCCTAGTGCTTTCTTTAACTCTCATTCCAAAGAGTTTAGAATTTGAGGCTTATGCTAGCTACCCTTTCATACTCATTCTCTGACCACCTCTGTATACTCTGTAATCTTCATCTTTGTTCCTTTTTCTGCTGTTGAGTCTACCAGGAATGATCTCTTTCTCTTTTCCTGGGTCTACATCATTTCCTTTCCTTTCCTTGGAATGTTTGACTTCTCTCTTCCACAGACTGCTTCAAACACCTAGGGTGTATCGCACATAAGTTGGTGGGATATTGGTTATAAAATGAGGGATCTCACTGCTGTTCCTGCTGGGATTGAGACTTCCCTGTAAAGCATGGAGGGGTGTAACATGAGGCTCTGTAGGCAGGACATGGAGTGTGGCAGCAAGCTTATATCATCTCACAAGAACTGCACTGACCCAGAGGTGGAAAACTGAGGCCTGCAGCTTGAATGCTTTTCTAAGATGACTGTACACATCTGTCACACCAGATCCTCTTGGTGGGGCCACTGACAAAGCAAATTTTGAATAGGACTTTGAATCTCTGCTCAGAATAAGGTATTTCAGAGCAGTTTGAAAGATTCTAGTAAAGTAGATATAACTGAACTCCCTTCCCTGAAATCAACTTAAATGAACTGGAAAAGAAAATGAAAATAGATGGGGATTTCTCACAAGTAAGGATGGGCCACAACGCTTGCCATGCAGGCTATCTGGGAGGTGCAGTGAGGTGTGGCCCCCCTGACTCATACTCACTGACTCTGAGTTTCCCAAGTGTCTGAGTTTGGGAGTGGAGGCTGGAGTCAGCGGTCCAGTGCAGGCTCCATTGTCTCGATACTGATTCTGATCCTGGACATAATGTCTCTACAGCACACTTTCCTTGTCCCTGGTCACACTGATCTTTCTTCCTCAATACTTCCTTTTCTTTCTTACCTCCAGCGCAGGAGACAAATTTATTATTTGTTCACAGGAATCTCTACTGTTCTGCTGTGGCTTTTGCTTTTAACATTCCAAAGCCAAGAATTTTTCTTTTTTCTCCCTTAATTGTGCTCGGTTTTTATCTGCCTAATGCAATGAACTCAGAGTGCTTAGCTGACAAGATGGAGAAATGGGAATCTAGGAGCAAAAAGAAATAATAAAAAGTATTTTAGTTAATTTTTCACAGTATTATCCAGTTATATATATTTAAAATTTAGGAGTAATATAGAAATATTCCCTTCATAAAAACCTCATATGATATTAAAGTAAAAAAAAATCCCTTTTCATAATACTCCAACTTCACTCCCAAGCCTATTTCCTTTTGCAGAGATTTTTATTATTATCTATTATGGACCAAAGGTCTTGTTCCATACATTTAAATACATAGGTGTTTTATATATGATATCTAGCTTTATAGAGATTTTTGATTCATAAATTATATCTATTCTAAAACCAACATTTTTTGCTTCCGGTCAAGGTGGTGGCATAGGTAGATATAGCTTGCCTCTTCACACAGCCACATCAAAATTACAATTAAAATATATTCTCTATATATTTTATATATTCTATAATTTATTCTATATTCTATATATTCTAAATATATTCTATATTCTAAAATATAGAATAACTATTACTCAAAACTGTCATAAATTAAGTTGAATGGAAGTCTGGATGGATTTAAAGAAACCACATACATCCAGCCTGAGCCAGCAAGCGGGTGCCATATCTGAGACTCCCTCAACCTGGCTAACACTGTTTGACCTGCCTTGGAGATCCCCAGAGACTCTGCCCGGCCTGGCTTGTGGGCCCACCCAAGCTGCTTTTCCATGTGAATGTCTGGTCTTGGCTCATGCTTCACAACTTCCTAAATCCTATCAAACAAACAACAGCTGGCCTCAGTGAGCCCCAGGTCCAGCAGTAGCAGCAGCCAGCCTAGTTTCACAGCTTGGTTTTACCTGAGAATCTCCAAGCCCAGCATGAGTAGCATTTATCTCAGATTGCTTCGTATCTCAGGAGGGGTGGCCTGGGAAAAACACAGATGGGGGCTGACTTTGGCCTGCACCACCCAGCAAACACTAGGGCCAGTGTGTCCAGTGGACAGTTATAGACCACATTGAACAACCACCACCCTGCCCCTGCACAGCTGATACTCCACAGAGGGTGGAGGTTGATGGTAAGTGCTCACAGACAATCTTTGAAGCTGACTGGCCTAGGTAAATCCCTCCCATTGACTTGCTAACAGCAACCAAATCTGAACTACAAGAGAAGGGTGTACTCAGCCCACACAAAGGGTGCACCTTGAGTATCCAGCTTGGGTGATAGGGCAGGCTGTGCCACTGGACCATATAGGTCACCTGCTACATTAGGCCACACTACCAGGACACATTGTCAAAGCAGTGCTACCTAATACATAGAAACAAACACAGGGAAGTTGCCAAAACAAGGAGACAAAGAAACATGGCCCCAATGAAAGAAAAGATCAAAACTCCAGAAAAAGAGTTAAACACAATAGAGATAAGCAATCTATGAGATGCAGAGTTAAAAACACTGGTTATAAGGATGCTCAAGGAACTTAGTGAAGACCTCAACAGCATAAAAAAGATCCAGTCAGAAATGAAGGATACACTAATTGAAATAACATTTTATAGGGAAACAATAGCATAGTGGATGGAGCTGAGAATGAAATCAATGATATGGAATATAAGGAAGCACAAAACAACCAATCAGAACAACAAAAAGAAAAAAATATCCAAAAAAATGAGGATAGCGCCCTGGCTGTTGAGGCTCAGTGGATTGAGCACAGGCTGCGAACCAGGCATTGCAGGTTCGATTCCCAGTCAGGGCACATGCCTAGGTTGCAGGCCATGTCTCCCAGCAACTGCACATTGATGTTTCTCTCTCTCTCTCTCTCTCTCTCTCTCTCTCTCTCCCTCCCTTCCCTCTCTAAAAATAAATAAATAAAATCTTTAAAAAAAAACCACTCAGTAACTCATCATCTAAAAAAAAAATGAGGATAGCATGAGCAGGCTCTGAGAAAACTTCAAGAGGTCCAGCATTCACATCATAGTAGTGCCAGAAGAAGAAAAGAAAGAGAAAGAGATTGGAAATCTATTCAAAAGAATAATGACAAAAAACTTCCCTAATGTGATGAAGGAAATAGACATGTAAGTCTAGGAAGCACAGAGAACTCCAAACAAGATGGATGCAAAGAGGCCCACTCCAAGACACAGCATAATTAAAATGCCAAAGGTTAAAGATAAAGAGGGAATCTTAAAAGCAGCAAGAGAAAAGAAGTTAGTTACCTACAGGGGACTTCCCATAAGACTATCAGCTGATTTCTCAAAAGAAATTTTTCAAGCTAGAAGGGATCGGCAAGAAATATTGAAAGTCATGAAAAACTGTGACCTACAGCCAAGATTGCTCTACCCAGCAAAGCTATCATTCAGAATCAAAGGGCAGATAAAGAGCTTCCCAGACAAGAAAAAAAACTAGAGGAGTTCATTATCACCAAACCATTATTATATGAAATGTTAAAGGGACTTATTTAAGAAAAAGTAGATCAAAACTATGAACAATAAAATGGCAATAAATATAAAGCTATCAACAACTGAACATAAAACACAGAGAAGCAAACAAGAAGAATAGAGACAGAATCATGGATACGGAGACTGTTTTGATGGTCACCAGATGGGAGAGGGGTATGGGGGAATGGGTGAGGAGGTGAGGGTATTAAGAAGTACAAATGGGTAGTTACAGAATAGCCATGGGGATGCAAAGTACAGCATAGGACATGGAGTCACCAAAGAACTTACATGCATAACTCATGGACATAAATATTGGTGAGGGGATTGCTTGAGTAAGTAGGGGGTGCTGGGTGGAGGGGGGAAAAGGAGGAAAAGTCAGGACAAATGTAATAGCATAATTAATGAAATATAATTAAAGAAAAAAAGGAAAAAAATAAATAAAAATATTTTTGATTGGAGACCTTTTAATTTTAAATAATATATCTTTTTTTATTTTATTGATTATGCTATTACAGTTGTCCTATTTTCCCCCTTCACTCCCCTCCATCCTGCCCACCCCCTCCCACCCACATTCCCCCCCTTTAGTTCGTGTCCATGTGTCATAAGTTCTTTAGCTTCTACATTTCCCATACTATTCTTGCCCTCCCCTGTCTATTTTCTACCTATTGTTTGTTGCTTATTCTTTATATCTATTCCCCCTCTCTCCTCCTCCCATTTCCCTGTTGCTAACCCTCCATGTGATCTCTATTTGTGTGGTTCTGTTCCTATTCTAGTTGTTTGCTTAGTTTGCTTTTGTTTTAGGTATGGTTGTTACTAATTGTGAGTTTGATGTCTTTTCTTACTGTTCATATTTTTAATCTTCTTTTTCTTAGGTAAGTCCCTTTAACATTTCATAAAATAAGGGCTTGGTGATGATGAACTCCTTTAACTTGACCTTATCTGGGAAGCACTTTATCTGTCCTTCCATTCTAAATGAAAACTTTGCTGGATAGAGCAATCTTGGATGTAGGTCCTTGCCTTTCATGACTTGGAATACTTCTTTCCAGCCCCTTCTTGCATGCAAGGTCTCTTTTGAGAAATCAGCTGACAGTCTGATGGGAACTCCTTTGTAGGTAACTGTCCCCTTATCTCTTTCTGCTTCTAGAATTCTCTCCATTTTTACCTTGGCTAATGTAATTATGATATGCCTTCGTGTGTTCCTCCTTGTGTCCAACCTCTTTGGGACTCTCTGAGCTTCCTGGACTTTCTGGAAGTCTATTTCCCTTGCCAGAATGGGGAAGTTCTCCTTTATTATTTGTTCAAACAACTTTTCCACTTGTTGTTTTTCCTCTTCCCCTTCTGGTTCCCCTAAAATTCGGATGTTGGAACGGTTAAAGATGTTCTGGAGGTCCCTAAGTCTCTTCTCATTTTTTTGAATTCTTGTTTCTTCATTCTTTTCTGTTTGGTTGTTCCTTTCTTCCTTCTGGTCCACTCCATTGATTTGAGTCCCAGTTTTCTTCCCCTCACTATTGGTTCCCTGTGCATTTTCCTTCATTTCTTTTATTGTAGCCTGCATCTGTTCATCTAATTTATGACCAAAGTCAACCAATTCTGTGAGCATCCTGATCACCAGTGCTTTGAACTGTGAATCTGATCGGTTGGCTATCTCTTGGTCACTTAAAAAAATTGGCTCTGGGGATTTTAATTCTGTTTGAGCCATCTTTTTTATTTTCCTTTGGTCTGGTTGCCGCTATTACATATGGGCAGTGGAGCCTTTGGTGTTCACCGGGGCGGGGCTACCCAGTGTCTGGGTTGGGACGTTGTATGTGGGGGTGGGGTCTGAGAGGGAACAATGGCACCTGCTCCGCTCTCTCCAGGATTTCAGTCCCCTCTGCCGCTTCCCACAAGCAAATTAGGCCCTTCTGGTGCTGGCTCCCGGGCGGGTGGGCTTGTGTATGTTCTCGGATTCTGTGGGTCTCCCCGGGGAGCCTCCTGTGAGGCTGAGAATCTCCCAGCTTCACCCCCACAGGTGTTTTCATTTGGTGCTCTTAGGCTTTGTTTCCTGGCGCTGGGGCCCTGGGTTGCGCGGTCTGTGTTGCTGCCCGTTTTCGCTTAGTTTGTCTGCTCGCAAATGTGTGACTGCAGACAGCCAGCTCCCTTGCACCCCTCACTGGGTCTGCTTGTTGCCTCAGGGTCCACCCATTGCCACCTGTGCTTCTGGGGTCTGCCAATTGCCGTCTGCGCTCTTTGCACCCGAGTCTGCCAGCCACCACTTTTTCTCGCCGGGACCCCTCGACCCCTCTCCATAGGCCTCCGACTCTGCCCTTCCTTACCAGTCTGGATGTATGGTAGTCAGACTTCCATTCAGTTCATTTCTCTCTGTTCTGGTTGTTTTTTGTTTCTCAATTTTTGTTGTCCTTAGTTTTGGTTGCGCGAGGAGGCACAGTGCGACTACCTATGCCTCCATCTTGGCTGGAAGCCCCATAATATACATGATATATCTTATTTTCTTATTTTCTCTTATACTTTCTAATTTATTATTGCTAGTGTAGAGAAACTTGATTGATTTTTAAAAAATATTGATATTGTATATCTGTCTTATTGAACTGTTATTAGTTTCTATTAATTTATGTGTGGATTTCCCAGACAAATGATGATATTAAATGTAAGTAATATATTCTCTAGATAAATTTAGTTCACTCATAATATATATTATGATACTTTAAAAATATCTATTCACCTTTCCTATACCTTTTTTTATTTCTATTCTCCCCAGACATAACCAACATCAAATATTTGCAAGTATTCAGTCTATGTTTAATTATTTTCTTGCATATATATTTACATATATACACATATATGTATCCATAAGCAATATGTCAAATTGACTTAAATATTTACATAACTGTTATCATAACCTAACATCTTTTTTCTTTTTTTAATAGATTCAGTTATTTAATAGTTTTCCTATAAAATTTAGAACTTCTTTTTGTGAGGATAAAGCCCATTTGTGAGAGCAAATGCAGACCAGAGGAACAGCTTTGATTTTTGGCAGAATTTGCGAGTCCACAACTTTCTGATTTACCTTGTGCTGTTCTGGAATCTCATATTTCTCTTTCTCTGTGTCAAAGGTCTCCCTCTCCTGGTGTCTGGGCTAGCGCAGCTTCTTGAAGTAAGCATCCGTGATGCCTGGGGGTTTTGTGAGACAGCCACTGGCCTGCAGTGACTGCGAATGCTGCAGATGCTCAAGACACGAGAAAACATACACATTGACAACCGAGTCCTATGTAGAAATAGGGATGGAATGGCCACTCTCTCTAGTGGAGAGTGTTCCATTTTCCTGCCTGAGCAGGCTTTTATTAAGAATACAGATACAGCTTGTTGATTACAGTCTGGCAGAGAAGATCAAACGAATAGGTAACTTTCAAAGGGGCTGACAGAACTCACGCTGAGATTTTGGACTGAGATTTTGGGGTTTTATCACTTAAAAAGACTACAGGACCTAAAAGGCTAGTTTCGTTTCCTGCCCATGCCTTCATATTCTAATTCAAGAGCATCCTCCAGCAAGCAGATCTCACAGGATCTTCCATATTCTATGTCCCAGGCCTGATTACCTCGGGGGTCCACCAACTCTGGTCTGGACTGCACTGCCCCTGTTATTTCCACAGGCCTGAGTTGGGCAGAGGAGACAAAGGCAGCTGGGAGACTTGGATTTCTCACAGCCAGAACAAGGACTCAGGCTTTGTCGAAGCCAAGGGGGCAGGGGTTGATGTCAACCACCCCTTCATTTCCACAGCCCCCCAAGTCCTTCCCTGAGGCCTCCACATGATCATGCCTGTCTTAGGTGGTTCCCCCCTTGGGAAATCTTACCCGTCATTGGCTAACTGATCAAGCATTGAGGGCCAGGCAGGGTGAAGTAAAAGGAGCAGAGGTGGTGCCCCTGCCAGGGAGATAAGCTTTGTCTCCTTAGTGGCTCCTGGTTCTGAAGTCTCTTACTCAGCCTTAGCCGTGGGGGGCTATAGCTTCCTGAGACCAGGCATGGCGGGCACCAACAGTTTTGGGGGTTTGGGGTTTTCACACCACTGATGTTTGGGGGTTTTCAGTTCACTGATATCAATTTTGGTGGAGGTGCAGATGTCAAATTTCCACTGTGTTCTACACAGAGGGCCTCGATTGAGGGACAGAGGTCCAGTCACAAGTAGCAAGACACTGCTCAGGTGCTTCAGGAAAAACATCCTCTTGTGTCTGTGGCACCAGTGAGGATGATCAGAATGGTTACGGGAGTGATGCTGGCCTGCATTTCTGTCACATGCTGACTGAAGGTTTTCTTGCTTTGGCTCAACAGCTTATGAGGCTTATCTTTTATAGGATATTATCTAGGCATTTTGTGAAATGTAACCACTCAGGCACCACCATTCTTGTTGCCACCAACTGGTTTTGTGACAGTAGCAAGAGCTTTCTCTTTTTTTTTTTTCAAACCTGGATTTAGCTACTGAACTCTTCCTCTTGGTACTTGTCTTTTGGGAATACAGAGTTGACTGGGAATATCTGCCAATTCCTCTGACCAGGACAGGGTTTTGTCTGTAGTGGGGCTTCTCCTTCTTAGGTGTCTTGGCTTGAAGTTACCCTTCTTAACCCTGCCACCAGCATCAGCCTGCTTAATGTCAGGTTTCTTCTTCGTAGAATCCCGTTTCTCAGTTTTTTCACCTGCCATCTTGCAAGATGGGAAAAAAAAATAGCTAACATCTTTAAAAAAATACATGGATTTTATTGCATGCTTAAAATATAATTGAACATCTTGTATCTTTTTTATTTTTTTACTTGTTTATGATTTTCTTTGCTGTGCAAAACCTTGGTAGTTTGATGCTGTCCCATTTGTTTTTTTTCCTTTTGTTTCCCTTGTCTGAGGCAATATATCAGAAAAAAATATTGCTATAAGAAATATTGCATTTATTTTCTTTCAGTCAATATTGTGTTTTCAAGATTTACCCAGGTCAATTCATATAGATCTAGGTCTTTTATTTTTAAATCTTTGATATTATTTTATCATATGCATACAGCATCATTTAATTTTCATTCTAGCATTATTGGACAGTTGGATTGTACTCATCCCTTCTCTAGAATGAATGGTATTTCCTAGAACATCCCTGAAGACTTCTCCTGACAGTCCAGAAGGGCCAGGCTGCCCGATGAATTGCTATTTGCCTTTAGCCACTTGCCAGTAGGCCACCTCCACCCACCAATTTGAAGCACAGATGAAACGGAAGTCTCCCAAATGTGAAGATCTGAGGAACTTCTCAGAAGGTAGGAAGGTAATGCTGGGCATCCTGTTGGGACCTCAGGGGAGTTTGGGCTGGCCTGAGCCTCCCTCTTTCACCCTGGGTGCTCCAAGAGAAATGTGGAGGAAAGGAGAATTGAAGAGCTTTGAGTAGACACAGAGATGCTGAGGGCCAAAGCTGTTATTGAGTGCATTAAGTGGATTGTGAGGGTGCAGAGAAATTAGATAAGCAGGTTCTGCTTTCTGAGAACTTGTCCCTAAAGGATGTTCATAACTAAGTTGATGCTGGGAACACATAGCCAACTTGGGCCACACTGTCACAGAACACTGCTGCTCTTTCATTATCTCTGTTCATATACCTTTGTTTCACATTATTTGGTTACTGTCTTTAGTACTGCACAGATGTGAAGCACAATAGCTAGGGGGTCAAGGACACTAGTGACCAATCCTGCTGTGTGGTATTAGTCCACAGCTGGAGGGTGACAAAAGTGGCTGAACTGAGCTCAGGAAGGAAAGGTGGTATTTGAAGAGAAAGTCTAAGTTGACAGTGTTTTTCCAAGTCTTGGTGAATAAAATCTAGCTCTTGTGCCTCAAGCATTTCCTGAAGTCCTGCTTGTTCATAAAGGTGGACCAGGGTGTTGGGGACTGCCCTGCCTGGTCTCAGGAAGCTGTGACCCCCTGTGACTTAGGCTGAGTGAGAGACCTCCGGACCAGGAGCCGCTAAGGAGACAAAAACTTATTCCCCTGGCATGAACGCTACCTGTTCTGTGCCTGGCCTTTAATGCTTGATCAGTTAGCCAATGATGGGTAACAATTCTCTAGGATAGAGAATGGACCTAAGACAGGCATTGATCATGAAAAGGCCTCTGGGATGAGACTCACGGGGCTGTGGAAATGAAGAGGCTGTGGAAAGGAAGGGGTGCTCGACATCAACCCCTGCCTCCTCAAAGCCTGAGTCTTTGTACTTAGATGTGAGAAATCCAAGTCTCCTGGCTGCCTCTGTCTCCTGCTTTCTCAGACCTAAGAAAATAGCCAAAGGGGCAGCCCAGACTGGAGACAGCAGACCCCCGGGGTAATCAGGCCTGGGACATAGAATATGCAAGATCCTGTGAGATCTGATGCTGGAGGATATTATTTACTTGAAATTTAAAGACACAGACAGGAAATCAAAACTAGCTCTTTGAGCCATGTAGTCCTTTCATACGATAAAACTCTAATCTCTGCCTGAAATCACAGCAGGAGTTCTGTCAGCATCTTTGTAAGTTACCTGTTCCCTTTGATCTTTTCTGCCAGACTGGGAATCCACAAACTGAGTCTGCTTTCTTAATAAAAACCTGCTTGGATAGAGGAACAGGGTGCTCCCCACTAGAGAGAGTGGCCATGTTCTTTATGTCCCCACGGAATCATGGTAGTTTCTGTGTATTTCACGTGTTTTGATGAGCATCCACAGCAGGAAAGGATACTGCAGGGATGGTATTCTTTCACACCAGGGTGCTGGGTTCACTCAGTGAAGGAACCATGCACCCCATGATCTCATCACTTGCTCACACTTGTCCTCCAATACACTCAGAAAGACTGATCTTCCCCGAAACCTCTTTCCACCTGCTGCTGTTGTCTCATGAACACTTGCCGTCCCTCCCCCTTGTCCCCTGATAAGCCGTTGCAGTGTGTTCATAATTTGACAACCATGCTTCTCATCACATTCTCAGCAACTTCTGATAAATTCGATCTACCTTATGCCATAGTCTTCACACATCAATAATATTTCTAATTCCCCTCCCTTTCAGTAATTTTTAATCTCCTCAAAAACACTTAGAGGTTATTCCTCACAATTTAGAGAATATTTATTGAAAAAGAATAAGCTCACAGGTGTTCTTGCAATTATGGAAGCTTTCCTGTCTGGCAACCCCCAAAAAACAGGTCCATGGAAACCTGCAGTTGAGTTTCAAACCCTTCTAAGAACAAAGCCCATCCCAAAATACCTCCCAGAAAATCAGGGTCCTGATGTAAGAGTCCTTGGACAACTGCCTGAACTGAGCTTTGTATTCACACCCAAGTAAGATGATTTAGGTAAAAGCTGGGGAGTAAACGTGTCTTAAAATCCACTTAAATACAGAACCAAAAACAAAAAAATGCAAAAATTGGAAGAAAATTCCACATAAAACAATTTTCAGCAATGGTTCCATTTCTCAGACTATGAAGAATGTCTGCTATATACTATAAAGATTCCCAGTTTTGAATCTGCACCAAGGACTCAAAGTGTGTTGTGTGTGTGTATGTTTAAGGTTGTGGTATGTTGGAGGTGAGGATAATGTTGAAGGGCATAATGAGCTCTGGTTACATGGCCAGACAAGTTCAGCCAAGTCACCCACTGTCGTCTACAAGCCTTGCATCAGGCCTGACAGATTCTAGCAGTTTCTGCCATGCGTTTTGGAGCAACCTGTAAGTCCAGAGACTTGGGGTTCCCATTGTAGGTTTCTCAGTCAACACTCCACTTTGAGATTCCCTGGTCTAATCACAGTGCTGCCAGAATCTGACCTGAACACTCTGCTGTTCTGTGTGGTCAGAGCTCTCTCTTGTCATTCCTGGGGAATATTTTTCCTAGCCTTTTGGCTAATTTCTTCCTTCTTTGAGGCATTCTGCTTTTTTTCTCAAGACTTTAAGGCCCTCTGTTTTTGCACAGTAGATTCTGATGCCTCCTTAAACCTAGAGTAAGAATCATTATCAATAGAAAAATTAGTTTACCTTTTTTGAGGGGTCATGAGAATTTAATCTTTAATCCTCTCTAATAAGGAGGGGAAATATGACAATAAAAATAGCTAACAATTACAAGAAGCATCAAAAGCCAAGAAGTCTTCTAAGCATTTGTATGCACTGTTTAATTAGTTCAAAAATTATTCTACAAGGCAGATGCCATTATCATATCATAGGGTGAGCCCTGTCTGGTCTAAGTGATTGTGGGCACAACTCCTGGAACCTTCTAGGAACTTTGCTGTTCTGCAGACTTGGGTTCAGCTGGGACCAGATCACACTATCCTGGATTATATAAGAGAATAAGGAATTTCTTCATGCCTGAGGTTACTGTACACAGTAGTCATATCAGGTACTAAGAAATTCCAAGATCAATAAGATGCACCTAGTTAAAGAAAGCATACCTTTCTATATTATTCTGTGTGCAGAAAACCTCTGGCCCAGGAGAGTACTGAGTTGGTTCTGTTTGTTCCCACTAAGTGCAGGTACAACGGCTGTCCATGATCTCCCACCATGAGCCTGTAGGTGTTGGAGCTATTTCACACTCAGAGGATTATGAATGTCCTGGCAAAGTGGACATAGAATACATTGGATGAGCCCCTGGGTCCCTCTCTTGCTGGGGAGTCATGGCAAACTGCTGGCTGGTAGAGACACACATGTGCATGGAGGAAAACAGAGAAAGCTCAGGGTGCTTGTTCTGCACTCATATGTGTATTCCCTTCTAGTAGATTCTCTTGTCCAGCCACTGCCAACCTCCCTCAGAAGGAATCCTTTCATCACAAGGTTGGATGTTTGTCTCAATCTCCTTCATCATCTCCTCCCCAGTCTGTGGTCATTGTGAGTTGTTCCTATTCTACAGACTCCTTCCCTTTCACCTCATCTCTGTTCCAGTCTCCCTCCCCTCCAGAGTGGCCTGCCAACTCAATGGTGCAGCTCCAAAGACAGGAAGAAATACCAACCATTCCAAAATAAAATACAGGCATATCAGGAAAACTTCAAACCACTTATCCTGCCATATTTTAAAAAATTACGCAAGCGGTGTATTAGATTTCTCAGTGTCGAAACTCAAATGACAAAGACATTGAATAACAATTTTTTTCTTTACTCCTTCCCCAATTTATTCCAATCCTCTTTTAATATAATCAACCATTTGGTATGTAAACTTTCAGATATTTTTTCCATTCACATACATATTCTTTTTTCCCCACACAGGTCACCTCTGACATCCTGTGATACTAGGGTTCATTCTTTTCACTGAGTCACCCCTCATGAAGCAGCCCTTGTCATGGAGAAATATTTCCAGCAGCTAGTGGTAAACACCTGCTGAGTGCTTATTCTGTGTCAGGCACTCTTCTAATGGCTTTATATATAATTATCATGTATAATTTTCACAATACACCCATGTAATAGGTGAGACTACAAACCCCATGTGACAGGTAAGTACATATAAAGCACAGATAATACCCAGAGGCCAAGTGACTTGCCTGCGATGCTAGAGTGAGTCAAAGTCCATGCCTTTCCTCACTTTGATCTGTTACCTCCATCTAGGAGACTTGATGATTTTGCCACTAAAATCTGTAAATATCATGATACAGTTTTACATCCCTAAAACAAGCATGGGGTTGCTAGACGGCCTAACTAAACTGTTATTTTTTAAAAACTCTTACGCAGCTGCATGAAGGAAAGCCAGGGTCTATAACAAGATTCAAGATTTCCTATTAATTTAAAAATAGCTCCTTGAATATAATTTATATAATATCAAGTCTAAGATATAGTCCAAATAGTAACAGAAAAATGAATTATGTAGAAAGTACTTAAAGTTGACAACTCCTGGGAACGAATTATTGGGGCCAAGGTGAATACCCATAGAAAAACTTCCTTTTTCTGTCTGGGGCCTTTGAAAGAGCTCCACCAACTGCCGAGGTCCCTGGAGCAGTTGCTCAGCTCACTTCTTAGTACAGAAACATTTCCCAAGTTGATAGAGTCATAAAGAAGCCTTAAATTTGGTTAGCAGTTCTACATTCTTGATGCAATAATATTTTCAGAGTGTGGGAGGATATCAAGCTATGAAAATATCCTTGGAGAGATTTGCTTATTAAATTTGACTTTTTCAATCTTCCTAAAACTTTATTTTTTTTTAACTAAACACCAGGGAGTTCTCTTTATTTTTCAGGTTCATGTTGTCCTTCCTTTGTCTAATAAACTTTAAAATACCTTTTGATGACTTATTAAAGTTGAAAAAATGCATATCTCTTCAAAATAAAGAAGATGGTGACAATGACAAGTAGAAATAGCCCTAAAATTGAGGATACACTTCATTATAGCTAGTAAATTGGAAGGAAAATTTCACGCTCAGTATTTAGAGTGTATAAATAGAAGTCAAGGATGCTCTGGAGCATCTCTGGAATCCTGATGAGTCTCCACTATTCTGATGAGTTGGGTTGACCAGTGAAATATTGAAGGTTTAGTTAAATTTGAATGTCAGAAAAACAACAAATACATATTTAATAAAAGTATAGCCCAAATATTGCATAGAATTTGCACTAAAATAATTATTTTTATTTACATGAAATTCAAATTTAACTGGGTGTCCTCTATTTTTATTTTACTGACTGAATCTGGCAGCCCTACTGATAAGCCCTTGTGGGGGCAGCTAAGGGACGGTGCACACAGACTCTTGGACAGTCACCAGTTAGGTGCCTGAGGACATTGAGGTAGAGTGTGGAATCCTTTGTAGATGGCAGCTTGGAAACCATGGCCAATTCTAGATGGCATATGCTTCCTTGGACTTTCCTGAGGTGGGGTGAACCTTCTTAATGTCCTGTTAGTAAGTCTGGAAGCCCATGTTCAATGTGGGAGCCCAAAGTCAGCCTCATTCTCACATCCATCCATGTTTCCAATTCAAAATAAAATCTTACTGGAATTAGCTGCTTATGACTGATAAGAGATGAGGAGGTTTGTGAAACTTGGGGTTAACATAGCCTTTACCCTTTATTAGTAAGTTTTGCTGTCTTGGGAGATTTAACAGGGTCAATGTGATTTCAGGGGCAAAGATTCCAGATGCCACGATAGAGATAGTTTTGTTATATGAAGGGGGATGTCCCCCCAAACAGAATTATCTTCTGAAGGGAAGACTCCTGGTGGTACAGGCTTCCTCTACTAAGTGAGTGTTCTAGGAACCCATCAGTATCAGTGTGCCAGCTGGTGTTATTGTGAGAGGCTGTGTTTGGCTTCAGTGAATTTTTTTTGAAGACTCAGTGTATTTGCCCATTTCATGATGGGTCATTTACAAGTGCACCTGCCCACACTGTGTTGTATTTATCAGTTTTTGACCAAAATGTCATGACCCCCATGCACAATCATTCTTATTCACCTGATCCTGCCCCAGACAACATTTTTTTGTTTGTTTCTCTGGATGAAAAAAGTCCTCAAAGGGAAATGTTTTGTTGATATGGAAAAAGTGAAACAAAAAATGGCAGAGGTACTAAAAGTAATTAAAATTGATGAGTTCAAAAACTTTTGAGCAATGGAAAAATCATCTCAATAGGTGTGTTGCATCAATTAGAGTGTATTTTGAAGGCAACTAAAGTTTAAACATATAAGAATACATATACACATTTTTATAATAAATTCTGGAATTTTTTTGGGTCTCCCCTCAAACTTCTGATGTGTGACCAGGCTCTAGTGTTCCACAGAATAAAGATCTTAGAAAGACAGACCCAACTTGGATGTTTCTGGGGGACCAGGTAAAGGCCTGAGTTTAAAGTTCAATTTTTATGGTTTGTGGAGACATAGTTTCCAGAGAAGAAATCATGGAAGAGACCTTGGCTTTATCTACTGTGCAGACTTTTATATTTGATTTTATCCTGATTGTGTTTCAATGGTGGAGCTTGTTTACAGCTATGGAGGTCCAGAAAATTCTCTGAGTGCTTTTTGGACCTTCACTCCAGGAGAGAGCAGGGCTGAAGCTGTGGACATGCTGTGAATTTCTGACAATGGATTTCCCAGGACCCAAGACTTGATGCTCCTCCGTGAAGTAGGTAAAGTGATTTTCAGCCACTCATAGCACTGTGAAAGGAAGCTGCTGCACCTGGACCAGAGGGTGTTGCATGTGGTTGGAGAAGACTAGTCATATTTAGGTAACACTGGTATAACTGGAGCCAAAGAAAACAAATTATCCAAAGTGCAGGCGTCTGAGATGGGAAGGATGTTGCTGATATTTTACAGATGCTATAGGACCAGGGAGTATCACCAGAATGGGTTATAATATGGGTTGCAGGTAAGAGAGTGAGCGATGGAATAGGGATTGACCTCATACAACTGGCCAGGTTCCCATCCATCCTTTCATCGTGCCAGGTACTATGTTAGGCTCTGAGATACAGTAGTGAAAAAAACTTCTCAGTCTTTAAGGCACTTATAGTTCAGTCAGAGACCCTGATAAATAAATAGACAATTATGAGATAGGAAAAGCCATTTGATAGAGAAAGTAAGGTGTTCATGGGTGGGTTAATTAGTTAAACCCAGTAGGGAATGGGAGACCCAAGGGGTCTTCTTAAAAAGGATGATATTGGAGAACTGCAGAGTGAGTAGAACACTCCCAGGACCTTTCCAGGCAAAGGAAGAGGGAAGGAGAAAGTTTCAGGCAGAGGGACCAGTCTGTATGGAACCCTTAAGATGAAAAGCACATTGTGTGTTCTGCAGTGTGGCTGGGACATGAAATCCAAGGGGCGGGAGTAAGAGGAGCTGTGGCTGAAAAGGCAGTCAGGGCTCTTTTGGCTGCGTGAACAAGTTTAAACTTTGTTCTTTTCAGTGGAGATTCACTGAAGGTATTAATCAGATGTGTGTTTAGAAAAATCATGTAGGTAGCCCTGGCCCATGTGGCTGAGTAAGTTGGAGCATCATCCCATAATGGAAAGGTTGCTGGTTCATTCTCTGGTCTGGGCATGTATGATCCCTAGTCCAGGAGCACACGGGAGACAACCAATCGGTGTTTTTCTCTCACACTGATGTTTCTTTCTCACCCTCTCTCCCTTCCTCTCTCTCTCTCAAAACAGTGAAAAAATATCCACAGGTGAGGATAAAAAATGAAAAGGGGGAAAAAGTCATGTAGGTATGTAAGTGTATGGGGTGGATATAACTGGGCATCGGTGCAGGCAGTGAGCTCAAAACCTGTGTGCAGACCAGCATCATACATGGGATCACATGGGGCACTGGAATCAAATGGGCCAGTGACTATTTTTCTTTTTCTTTCTTTTTGAATTTCTTATGTGAGGATAGACCAGAGGATGCTATGCCACAGTTCCATTAAGAGTAACATGAAATCAGTGAAATCTCCTAAGATTCTGCAAGGCAGACCTTTCTTTGCATTATTTTAAATTGCCACAGAACCTAAAAGAGTCATCACTGCAGAAAAGGGGTCTGGTACATGCAACAGCTGCGTGGAAATAACAGCTGATAGAAATGAAAAAGAAATGGGATTTGAGGGATTCTGGGCAGGGCGCTAGAAGTGCACAGTAGCTATAGGTCGTTCGGAAACACAGCTTTATAACCTCTGATCCTCCTTGCCTTGTCCACTTCCTGATCCCCAAACCCACGAGAATCAGAGGGTCTAGAGAACCATGGTCAAATCCCTTTAATGGAAACTTCCTATACAATTAATAGCTTCCTTCTTTCTCATGAGGAAAAGATTAAATTAACAACTGTGGTGATTCAATGAGTTGCACCCCCTGTGGAGATGATGCCACAGATTGTAAGAGTGGGGCACATGCTCTTCTTGTGAACTTCTTCAAAGAAATCTCTGTGGTCCAAACCTGTGCCAGCTCCAAGTGCAGCGCTCTTCCCCTAGGACAGGGAGGCCCCTACCTTTTGGGCTTACTTCAAATGAGGTGACAGACTTATGACTGGACCTTTCCACAGGGAACCATTTTTGCTTTTGAAGAACTTAATAAAAAAGTAGAACATCTCTCCTTAAAATTTGTTTCTGAGCACCTTATTTTTCCAAGACCCTCTCTTCCACCAGAGTGTAAGGGGTATGTGTGTGTGTGTGTGTGTGTATGGAGTGAGTTCATATCTGCTCAGGCATTTAAGTAATCTGAAGATCAGAAAGATGAATTCAGTGTGTCTATGTGAATTAAGTTCAGTACATGTTTGTGCATAGACTGGTCTGTCTCTTAGTATCTTAAAGTATTCACCCTCTTGTTGGTTTTAAAAGAAGACAGTTAGGCCTGGCTCAGGGAAGGGAGCTACTCTTTAGCTTTACCTTATTTTTTATTTTTCAATTACAGTTTACATTCAATATTATTCTGTATTAGTTTCAAGTGCACAGTTTCAAGTGTTAGGCAATCATATACTTTATAATGTGGTGTATCCTGCCAATGTTTCAAGTACCCACTTGGTGCCACATGTAGTTGTTACAATATTACATATTTGAGGAAGGTGAACTACTGCCGTGAATCTAGTTCCAGAATGGGAAGGAAGCCTCACTAGTAATACTGGTGAAAGCCCTTTGGTTCTTTTCAGCACAGACACTGTGGACGATTTCTTCATCTCAATATGCGTGTGTGCACCTATGTCAACCTTTGGATGAACCATTATGTGTCACAAGTGCAAGAAGGAAGCCTAATCATGGCAGACACCTCCTCCTGCCCAACACCTTGTAGTCTGAAAGTGTAAAGCTCCCCAAGCAGTGATAACACTGCTTATCTTCTTTATTAGTCACTTGGTCAGAAGTTTGAGCTACTGTTTGTAGCATCCTGTTGCCTTCCAGTTCTTAGTGTGTTTCATCATTATCCCTTTTGATCCTGGAAATGTCATTTTTAACAAACTTCCAATTACTATGAAATGTCACTACAATGAAATATCAGTGTTCTCCACAGGATTTGTTGTACTGGGATTTGACCTTCGTTGTTAATTCTTGGAGTGTCTTCCTAGTTTGTGGCTTATTTGGACTCGCATTGCTTCTGTCTGTCGATCACTTCAAAGCTTTTGTCTAGAAATTAAGCTGGAAAAATAACATAGAAGACTTTCCCCCCATGATGGTCCCTTTCTTTGATGCAAATAATTGAAAATGGGCAGTGAGAGCATTAGGGGACTTAAAGTTGGAAGAGTTTAAGAATGATTTGGAGAACCAGGAGTAAAAGGGACTAATACAAGTTGGTATGAAATAATATTTTGCTTCCAAATAGATTAAAATAGATTTGAATTTATGTTTGTTATAGGAAATAGTTGTACTTTAGCCCTTTGAAGTTGTAATACTCAGATGTTTGCTGAAAATCTATGGTAAAGTTCTAACTGGAGACCTTAGAGTAAACTTGTCACTTGGTGGAATGGAGATGGTGATGAGGGGAAAGAAAAGTCAAACTGCAAGGCGGCTGCGAGGAAGAAACTTCCCTACCCAGGAGCCAGCCATGTGAATGGAAGTCAGACAGGCGAGGGAACAGAGCAGGGCTGGTTTGAGAGCACTCACCACTAGGGGGCAGGCGCCAAGTGCTAAATTAGAGCATCTCCTCTAAGTCCCCACGGCAGGAACCGTCAGGGCCTGTCAGGTAGGGACTCTCCATTTTTGGTACACAGGCTGGAATTTCAAAAGTATGAGGATAAAGTCTTTTTCTGAAAGTGGTGGACTGCGATGTTCTATAGAGAGAATTTCTGGAGGTGATGACATACTCATGTATATGAGTATATGAAAATATATCTGTTAATCTAAGGTCCTTTGAAAGCTATGGGATGCGGAAGGACAGTATATTTTGGAATCTGGGAGATCTGGGTTGGTGTCTTAATCCTTCAGAGCTCAAGCTTCTCATCTGTGAGTTGGTGGTGATGGTAACAGGAACGCTGTGAGCACTGAATAAGGTCCTGGACGTTGGGCACTCGGTGCGGTACCTGGCAAACAGGAACTGTTTAGTCAATGGTAACCAATAATCATTTTTCAAATGACAGAGGATAGTGCATTTCAGGCTTTTGTTGAGGAAAATTTCTTATTATCTATACGCAGGCTAGGGTCACTTGTGAACACTCTGAATTTGTTTAACCCACTTGTCTCCTATTGGCAACTCACTCTGTGGCCCTCCCACAGCTCTATACCCTACCTTTTTGTGCACTTAACAGGCTTCCAAATGCAGGTATCTGCCATTTTCCAGCCCCAGATTTCCTTCTGAAGCTGTATGAGTCTTCTCTGCCTGTGCAGACAGCAGGGAGGAAGTGAGGGGAATTGACAGCTCCCCGGCAGCAGCCCTCAACCAGGGAATGATGAGGACCTTAGACGCATAATGCCCCTACCCTTTGCTCTTCTGGGAGGATAATTGTGTTTCCTAGTTTCTCTGTGGATTAGCTCTGGTTGCCCACACTATTCCCCAGCTAATAGCATGCCCTTTATTGCTGCCTTCTCTTCCTGATCCCACTTTCTTACTTGCCTATTGGGATTTCTTCCATTTCTCAAATCAACTATTTGAACTAGAATGTTTATCACTGGGTTTGATTCTGGGAGAATCCATATTAAATCATCTGCTTGAGGAAAAACGTTGTCAAGTTGCCTTTTATCAAAAAATATTAAATAATAGAAAAACTAAAATTTTCTTAATGTTTAACTCATATTTCCTTACAGACATTATTTGGCTATAATATTGCTAAAATAACTACATAATGTAGAAGTGATACAAAAAGCACAAGGGCCCTACTGATTTTGTAATTAAATGTATTCTCTTTAAGCATCTAAGAGTAGGCATCAATTATGTGAAATGCTAAAGGAAAAATAATCCAAGATAAACAGTTCATGATTTAATAATAATTATACTGTCATTTTCAATAATCAAGTCCTGCTGAATTCAGTTGTTTGCACACAATAGGGATTGGTATCATAGGAATACTACATTAAGTCGATAGCTGTTGATCGTATTCAAAAGAACTTGACAGGAGGGGAAGTGGTCATTCATTCTCTTTTAATTTTTAGTTTCTAAAAATGAGTAACAAAAAGTGCTTCTCTCTACTCTGTTCACTTTGTTCTCGTATTTGAAGAATGTAAGAAGAAAAATGGAAGTAAACTGTAAGCTCTTTCCTAAGGAAAGGTATTTATAAATTTTCTTAATGACAACTTTAATTGGGAAATCATAATGACCTAATTTATAGGAGTGGTTTGAATTTGGAGCGCATTTCTAGGAGGAAGGGGTTGGATGGGACAGGAAGGTGAAGAGCACAGCGGGAACCCATGTATACTCACAGCTCATCTTAATACCACTGCTTTAATTCTTCATCATAAACGTAAAAGCCACACCAGAGGCACCTAAAATTTATAACATGATGATAACATGACATGATCATCATGAGACCTGTTCACCTTATTTCTAGAGCAGATGCAGACCAAACTTCATGTCTCCGCATGCTTGCTCTTCCATTTTCAGGCACTGATCACATATTTGGTTGGGGAGAGCTAGTCCGTCTGTGTGTCTGGTTGGCATGAAGTAAGAAGTCTCCCTCTCTTACTGGTGATGCCTACTCACAGCTTGGACACAATACAGCTTGGACTCCACATTCGATGTTTTGTTTTCCTACCCACATGGTTTGCAAATAGTATCAGTAGTTGCTTCTTCAAAATGGCAGTTTTGATTTTTTTCTCAGCAATTGATTCATTTTTTTCAAACAGAATGTTCTTTAGAACTGCAAAGTATGAAATATATTATGATAATACTGATTTAATAGACAGGTTTTCGAAAATGGTAACAGACTGTTGTATGCTCTAGGGTATACTGCAGTTATTTATCCAGAAGCTCAAAGGAGATACAGTAGGAAATTACACTTCAAGTGGAATCGCCAACAATATCTACTGATTGTGTGGTTTTTTTATCCTAAACATCAAAGTCAGACAAGAAGCATATACAACTTCTCATAAGTACTAAAAGATTTATAGTTCAATAATATTAAGGCATAAAACCTGTTGGAAATGAATCTGTTACTGAACCATGGACTACTATGTTCCAGGTAGGGGAGTCTGCATCTTCCATAGCATGTGAATGGGAGGGGCACAGTATCGTTGCACTGGGTTATTGGTACAGGGAAAATGAGTTCTCTTATCACTTAAATCTTATAGAAGGTACAATTTACTGTGATAAGTTGAAAGAACATTTGCTTAGACTGTTATATGAAGATATATCAGTATGGGAGATGTTCAAAGAGCATGGATTTTTTATTCTCCTCAATTTTACCTGTCTGAAATCCTATCTAGTTCCATGAAATCCAGAGTGGGGTCTCATTTAACCCTTGGTAATCCAAGTTTGTCATCCTGAAAATTCAGCATGATTCCTCAATATGATGGCAAAATCTGCCATTCACTAACCAGCCCTTGCAACCTGGCTCTAATAGTTTCTCCCTGTACCACTGGCATCTTGCTACATTTTCCACAGGCTCCATAATAAGACCAGGGTTTGCATATGCCCAATATGGACTGGCTTAGGATATAGGCCTAGGCAACATATTTCACGTGCATGGGGGGACTTAGTCACACATCTTTAGAAATGAGAGGAAGCCAGGCACTGACCTTTAGTTAATAACAGACTTAAAGGAAGGTCATTTACATATAGATTTGGTGGAAGCTGAGGTTTGCAGACAAGAATGGGTTAACAAGACAATATTTTGGAAGAGGGTTCACCCAAATGGGTTAAAATCTGACATATAACCCATGTGAGTTAGTGCTTTCTACTATATTCTCATAGTGTTAAAAAATGCATTAGAAATAAAAAAAAATTAGACCATGTTGTTTGTATGTAACACCTAAGACAGCCATGCAGGATTTTAGAACTTCTAGGGGCATAGTTCAAAAATAAATCCTGAAATGAGGTCCCTGATTTGGAAACCTTGGATTATTGCAATTTTACAAGTGGAGAAAAAGCAAACAAACTAAAAAAGAAGAGAGAGAAGTTAAAGGGATGTTGGCTGACTTAGGCATGTTTTCGTGGTGACTCAGAGGCAGACCTGAGAGGTGGAGCTGAGGGATTCTGCGCTGAAGCCCAGGAATCTCAGGAACTCACTCCCAGTACCTGCAGTGCAGCACTGAGGTTCCAGACCAGACTGAAGCTGTGTTATTGAATATGGTATGAAATGAAATTCATTATGTTCAAGTGGGAACTATTTGTTGTTCAAAAATAATAGTGGGATATAATCCCCTATCAGTTTCTCCAATGTCTGATGGTTTAGGAATTATAAAAATTAAAATGTAAATCCATGTGCAGGAATAGTCACTAGGCTCTGAAGACAGAACCAGTAACAGGCAGGCAGGGTTTGAGGTTATGAAGTCATCTGTAACAGCTTTCCTCACAGTTTTGCAGCCATCGTGTCGTGAAGAATGTTAAACCTTAACCGAGTCAGTCTATAGACTGTAAAGGGTGTGTAGGAAACACAGTCTCACTGGTTTTCCCCTGAACTGATGCTAAAGGACATTCCTCAGAGATTATCATTTTAAATGACCATCATTTAAAGAAATCCTTTTCCTCCAAGAGTAAAGTTTAGAACAAACTACTCCAGACTGACAGTTTGGGTGGCTTCTACATCCACTTCTCAGGGACTTTAAAAAACAAATAACTTTCCCCTCCCTTTAGCACGGGGAACTAGGAGGGGTCCAGACAAGGTACTTGCCTCAGAAATGCAAGGTTTGTGTAGTGGAGGAAGACATAGGAGTGAGTATTCTCTAAAATTGCTCAGTTTGGTCATTCAGAAGACCAGTTCAGGTATTCCCAAAGGATGAGAAATGAGAAATGATCTAGAAATGGAAGACAAAGTCAAGAGTGGAAGTAAGACAATGTAAGATTAGGAGGGCATGTAGTGTGAAGGGATCTATTTTCATTCTTTCTGATTTCCAAGTATGTGGTTTATTAGTTTTGGAGAGTGTGTGTGAACATATGCTTTGTGTGTGTGCAATCTTCCTATGTCCTTTTAATTGGCAGTCCCTGGGAATGGGGTGGGATTCGGGTCAGCGATGGTTTGTGTTTATGGATCAACAAAGGAGCAGATCTCAAGAAACAGTTCAATTAGATAATTTAATAGCTAACTAATAGTTGCATGAGAAGATAGGGCATATTTCAGGCAATGCATGCAAAACAGAAAACATTTTATTTGAAAAATATTTTATCTCTATAACATATGCTTGCACCCACTGGAATAATTTTGGGAGTAAAAAGGACTTTGCATTTAATTGAGTTGTTATAAGGCTTTTATTACTCTGCTTCTGAAAAGACTTTTTTATTCTTCTTTTTGATAAAAATACATAGGGACTTTCTATATACAATGACCTAAAATATCTATTCTCAATAGATTTTAAAAAATGGGTAGCTGAAGCACCTCTCAATGGGACAGGACTGAAACTCATCGTGAATAACCCAGTGTTCATTTCATTTCAAGGGTGGTGCTGGGTAAGAAATGACTCTGGTTCTGGGTCAGATGTTGTTTGACCACCTGAGCTAGTGGCAGCAGAGACTTGCTGCGTCACTCCAGAAGGGATGTACTGACTAACGTTGTCACTCTTTCTGGTAGCAATCTTTCTTATCAATTACCATAGCTGAGAGAACAGGCAAGTCCTTGATTTGGGTTAAGTGACAAAGTTGTTTAGATCACAGATGCTTCTTGCATTGAAGCTCTGAGTTAACTACCTTCCTACAGATTCCTTTCCAGCTCAAGCTGGGATTACAGAAGTCATTCAGCAAATGAACACTGTCTGGACCAGCTGTTTCATATATAACGCAGTGAGGCCCTTCGACTTGTCATTAGCTTGGTACAATTTGCCTGCACAGGTGCTGCAGGTGGGAAGTTATTAAATTTTCATTTACGCTGGCATTTCACTAGAGGCATTTGAGCCTCCTAGAGCTGGAAAGGGTTGCACTTTTAAATAATAGGATTCAAAGGAAGTTTAAATCTTATGGAGAGAAGCAGGAACATGTAGGCAATGACCTGGTTTGTCCATGATGTCTCCTTGGTTTTTGAACTCACTCAGTGTCTTGTCCTCCCTTGTCCCTCCAGATGCTGCTGTGACAGATTCATTAACTGATCAATGCTTCTTTTCATTTTTGTGTCAAACATGTCTAGTATCCAAGAAATCAACACGGGCTTTACTGGTATGTTGTTGATCTTGGGCTTGTTTTGAATTTGCTAGTTGGTTGCAGTTTGCTCCTTGAGGCTTGCCTGAGGCCGTTTTTCTGTGATGTGATGTGAAGAAAACTAATTAGAAATAAACCTAAAGACTATATTGACACATGAATAGGTGATTTTTTTCAGCTAAACATGCACAGAAGAGAGGCGGATAGGCTACATATGTCCTAGTGAGATATGCAGGTCTAAGCCCTCAGAGACAGGGGGTAAGGGACATCTTTCAATCCCTTTTAATTTGTTTAAGTAATGATTTCATTTTCACATCTGAATGTGTCTAAACACAAGCCCAAGTGGAACCCTTTGGACTTCTGATGTTTTGGTGGGAGGCCTACACCTGCTTTGTAAAATGGGTCTTTTACATTGTTTTCATTTAATTTTTTTTTTTAGCTTTTTCAATTACAGTTTCAATTCAACATTATTTTGTATTAGATTCAAGTGTACAGCCTAGTGGTTAGACAGTCATACTGTACAAAATGTTCCCCTCAATATTTCTAGTACCCACCTGGTACCATGATAGTTATTATAATATTATTGACTATATTTCCTATGCTAAACTTTATATACCTGTGACTATTTTGTAACTAACTCTCAGTGCTTCTCAGTCCCTTTACATTTTTCACCCATTCCCTCAACCCCCTCCCTTCTGGTAACCATCAGTCTGTTCTCTGGGTGAGATGGGTCTTTTAGTCTAGTCTGTGCTTCTATTAGAAAGAATATTAAGATAACTACATATCATAGAGGATCTGTGATATGTCAGTGCATTGTGCTGTGATGTTTCTTCTCTTCCTTTCTCTCCCCACCCTCCTCCTTCTCCTGAGAGCACCTAGAAGAAGGCAGAAATTGCATAGCCTCCTTTTACCTCCAGTTTGGAAAACATGATGTGCCTGGTTCTGTGCCAAGGATTGTAGCCATTATTATCTCATTTAATGCCCTCAACAAGCAGCAGAAGTGAGCATTATCAGCACCATCTTACAGACAGGAAACAGCCTCGGGAAAGTAGAGAAACTCACGTCAGGTCACATAGCTAATTAGTGATGTGGCTGAGACTCGGGTCCATATCTCATTACAAAAGCAGCCCTACCCCACATGGCTGATATGTATTAAAAATGAATCTATGTTTTCTTTTAAAAAGTTTGGAGAAAAAGAGAGCAAGTCCTTGATTTGGTTTAAAAAGGAATTTCATAGACCTGAATCCCAAAATACTTTTAGATGAATGAAATAACAAGCAATGAGAAGTCCAAGCCTTCTCAGGGATTAGAATCCTTGCTGTTCCCATAATCCTGTCTCTGTCTCATCAAATTGTCTCTGTCTCAATAAAAGAAAAGACCACTGAAACATAAAGCTGGACAATTTAATGTCATCTCTTGAGACTTGGCAGTCAGTGAATATTTTTTTCTCTTCTATTGCTATAACTGCAAATAGAGCTCTGGTTACAAAAATGTGGTTTTATTACTCTTTATATCCTACACATTAAGCTGTAATGACATCTATTCAAAAGAAACATCTTTGGCAAGGCACAAACTGCATGAGCAATTGTTTGCCAAGAAGCACTGCTCCTGTGCACTGATATATACCTTCTGGAGAAAATGTAGTAGTTGTGTAGGAAGGCTCAGGAAAGTCAAATGCTGAGAAATAATAGTGCGTGGGTCTTGTGGATGGTTGTTGTGAAATACATGATCATTATGCAGGTCGGGATTTGTCTAAACTCCAAATAAACACTGAAATGAGCTATCTCTAGGAAGTGGAACATGACTTTTATAATGTAAATATCCAGCAACTTGAGGCAAAGAGTAGTTTCAGTAAAAAGAGGGAAAACACATAGGTCAATTATATTTTGCCCATGGGGACAGGCCTTTGCTTCTGAAGGCTGGCATATCTTTGGATACCGTGCGTCCTTCTGGTGTGTGCTTCAGGCGTTGTGGGCAGGTGTTTGGCCACCCCTGTGCTGCCAGCGGATTGGGGGCACAGCTTGCTGATAGAGTTCATTGGCAGCTCCTTGTGTATCTTTCTGCTGTTCTTACACCCCATTTCTTTATCTTCTCCCTTCACTGCTCACCTCAGGCACAGCAGGGCTTGGATGCTCTAGCACCACCTTCAACTTGGGAGCTTTACATCTGTTCTTCAAGTGGTTATTTCAAGGGTTGAAAATTTATATGCTTAAACCTTGCCAAAACTTTAAATTGGCACAATGTTTTCTTGAAAATTCTTATTTACATTTTATAACTATAAATTATTTTCAGCTTGTTTGTTGACTTTCTCTTACTTGTGAATTTGCCATTAATTCTCAATTTGTGAGAGTATCAAAGTTGTTATGTCCTTTATTCATTGTTAGTTTTACATTACTCACTATCCATTGATATTGAAAATTCTTTAAGCATTTTTAATGGTGACACTGGCCATGCCAAGCAAATTTGGGTTCTTAGAATGAAGCATAAAAGATGAAAAAAAAAAGAATCATAATCTTCACTTTTTCAGACAGAGTGAGGTCAGAACTTTCAGTGTTCTAAAATGTGTAAATCATTGCTACCCTAAGTACAGTATGGTTTCAGCACCCAGGAGGCAATTTTGTGTGTTTCAGAAGGAGATCCTTAATTTTTTACTATATTACATTCAGCATTTGATAAACAGTCCTTAGCGCCTGTACATTTGTGCTGTTAGTCATTTAAAGACTTTATTTACAAATTGTACCCATTGACTTTTATCTACACTGTTATAATAAGTAGTCTAATGTCTCTTATAAGTTGCATTGCAAATAATGTATGAAAATCATCAGGTTTACTAAAATCCTTTGGCCTTAAATATTTCACCGATTCTATTACTCTCATTTTGCTCAACCAGTCCTTCTAAGCTTGCTTTCTTGTTTCCATGGATTTTTCCCAAGTCAAAGTCCTTATAATCTTTCATGGAAGTTGCACTCAGAGTTCACCCTGATATGATC
>PVIA01004336.1:93192-141097 GCA_004024845.1 Tonatia bakeri
ACATCCATGGGTTTACATATAAGTTCTTGGGCTTCTCTATTTCCTATACTATTTTTACCCCCCCCCCCCGTCTATTTTGTACGTACCAATTACACTTCTTATTCCCTGTACCTTTTCCTCCATTCCCCTCTCTCCCTTGCCACTGATAATCCTCCGTGTGATCTACGTTTCTGTGATTCTGTTCCTGTTCTAGTTGCTTAGTTGTTTTTGTTTTTTAGGGTCAGTTGTTGATAGTTATGAGTTTGTTGTCATTTTATTGTTCGTATTTTTTATCTTCTTCTATTTCTTAGATAAGTCCCTTTAACATTTCATATAATAAAGGCTCGGTGATGATGAACTCCTTTAACTTGACCTTATGTGGGAAGCACTTTATCTGCCTTTCCATTCTAAATGATAGTTTTTCTGGATAGAGCAATCTGGGATGTAGGCCCTTGCTTTTCATGACTTGGAATACTTCTTTCCAGCCCCTTCTTGCCTGCAAGGTCTCTTTTGAGAAATCAGCTGACAGTCTGATGGGAACTCCTTTGTAGGTAACTGTCTCCTTTTCTCTGGCTGCTTTTAAGGGTCTCTCCTTCTCTCCAATCTTGGGTAATGTAATTATGATGTGCCTTGGTGTGTGCTTCCTTGGGTCCAAGTTCTTTGGGACTCTGAGCTTCCTCCTGGAAGTCTATTTCCTATATGACCCTTCTATTGACCCTTCTAATCTTGGGTGTAGGTCCTTGCCTTTCATGAATTCAAATATTTATTTCCAGCCCCTCTTGCCTGTAAGGTCTCTTTTGAGGAATCGGCTGATAGTCTTATGGGAACTCCTTTGTAGGTAACTGTCTCCTTTCTTGTTATTTTTAAGATTCTCTCCTTATCTTTAATCTTGGGTAACTTAATGATGATGTGCCTTGCTGTGTGCCTCACATTTTTGAGGGGACTGTCTGGGTTTCCTGGACTTTCTGGAAGTCTATTTTCTTCAACAGATTGGGGAAATTTTCCTTCATTATTTGTTCAAATAAGTTTTCAATTTCTTGCTTTTTCTCTTCTCCTTCTGGCATTCCTATGATTCAGATATTGGAGCATTTAAAGTTGTCCCAGAGGTTCCTAAGTTTCTCCTCAGTTTTCTGAATTCTTATTTCTTCATTCTCTTCCAGTTGGATGTTTATTTCTTCCTTTTGTTCCAAATCACTTTCTCTTCACTGTTGGTTCCCTGTATATTTTCCTTGATTTCAATTTATATAGCCTTCATTTTTCCCTTCATTTTGCACCTGAACTCAATCAATTCTGTGAGCATCCTGATTAGCAGTGTTTTGAACACTGTATCTGAAGTGTTGGCTATCTCCTTGTCGTCTAGCTCTTTTTCTGGGGTTTTGATCTGTTCTTTCATTTGGGCCATATTTCTTTGTCTTGGTGCACCTGTTATGTCAGGAGGGGTGGAGCCTTAGGTATTCGCCAGGGTGGAACAACCCTCCTGTGGCGCTATCTGTGGGGAAGCGGTCAGAGAGGGAACAATGCTGCTCACTTGCTCTGCTCTAGCCCCACTTTCCAATGAACTCTCATGTAAGACAGGAATTTCTCCCACCTTTGCAACCCCCACAGGATTTTACAGCTGGAAGTTTTGAGTCTTTAGTTTCCTGGTCAGTCAGCCCTGCCTCCCCAGTGCAGTCTATCACCTTGCTGTGGGTCTTCTCTGCCCATTTCTGCCCCTCCTACCAGTCGGGATAAATGTTTCTTTAACTCCTTGGTTGTCAGATTTCCATGCAGTTTGATGTTCTGGCAGTTCTGGTTGTTTATTGTCATTAAGTTGGTTGTTGTCCTGATTTTGGTTGTACGAGAAAGCAAAGTGTTTCTACCTATGTCTCCATCTGGGCCGGAACTTCTCATCTGTAAATTTTTTTAAAAAAGTTGTGGTAAAATATACACAATATGTAATTCACCATTGTAACCTTTTTATAAAATGGTGTGCAGTTCAGTGGCACTTTCACATTGTGTAACCATTATCACTATTAATCTCTAGAATATTTTCATCTTGAAAAATGAAAAGTCTCTACCCAAACAGTAACTCCCATGTCCTATCTTCCCCAACTCCTGGCACTACCATTCTACTTTCCATCTCTATTAACTTGACTATTCTAGGTATCTTACGTAAGTGGAGTCATACAATATTTGTTCTTTTGTGACTGGCTTATTTCACTTACCACAGTGTTTTTAAGAGTGATCCATGTTGTAGCATGTGTCAGACCTCTCTTCTTTTTTAAGGCTTCATAATATTCCACTGTGTGTTTATACTACATTTTGTCTATCCATTCCTTCATTGATGGACACTTGGGTTGCTTCCACTTTTGGCTATGGTGAACGATGCTACTGTGGACATGTGTGGAACAAATTATTTTTTCAAGTGCTTGTTTTCAGTTCTTTTGGGCATATATCCATAAGTGAAATGGTTAGATCATATAGTAGTTGTATTTTTGTTTTTATTTTTTTAAATTATATTTTATTGTTTACACTACTAGAGTTGTCCTGAGTTTTCTACCTTTGCCCCCTACACTCACTGCCCCCTACTCCCTCAGGCAATCCCCCCCATCACTGTTCATGTCTATGGATCATGCATATGTGTTTTTTGTCTACTCCTTTTCCTTATACATGTGTTTTTTGTCTACTCCTTTTCCTTATACATTTTCCTTATGGCTATTCTGTAACTATCTATTTGTACTTCTTAATCCCTGCACCTCTTCACCCATTACCCCCATTCCCCTCTCCCATCTGGCAACCTTCTGGTAACTAACTTCTTTTCTATTGCTTGTAAGAGTCTTGCTTTATCTTTAACCTTTGACCTTTTAATAGTGATGTTTCTTGGAGTGGGCCTCTTTGTATCCATCATAGTTGGGACTCTCTGCACTTCCTGGACTTACATGCTTATTTCCTTCACCAAATTAGGAAAGTTTCCTTTCATGATTTTTTTCAGATAGATTTCCAATTTCTTGCTCTTTCTTTTCTCCTTCTGGTACTCCTATGAGAAAAATATTGGACCTCTTAAAGTTGTCCCAGAGGCTCTTTATACTACCCTTATTTGGGGGGGATTCTTTTTTCTTCTTGTTATTCTGATTGGTTGTTTTTTGCTTCCTTATGTTCCAACACTTTGATTTGATTCTCAGCTTTACTTATTCTACTATGTTTTCCTGTAAATTTTTCTTTATTTCAATTAGGGTATCCTTAATTTCTGACTGGGTCTTTTTTATGCTGCTCAGGTCCTCACTAAGTTTGTTGAGCATCCAGTGTTTTGAACTCTGTGTCAGATAGATTGCTTATCTCCATTTCACTTAGCTCTTTTGCTGGAGTTTTGATGTGTTTTTTCCTTTGGACCATGTTTCTTTGTCTCCTCATTTTGGCAGCCTCTCTGTGTTTGTTTCTATGTATTAGGCAGAGTTGCTTTGACTCCATGTCTTGATAGTGTGGCCTAATGTAGTAGGTATCCTGTATGGTACAGTGGCAAAGCCTCTCCTATGACCCAAGTTGGGTACTCGAGGTGCACCCTTCATGTGGGCTGAGTACACCCTCTTCTTGTAGTTGAGACTTGGTTGCTGTTGGCAAATCAATGGGAGGGATTTACCCAGGCCAGTTCAGCTGCAAGGACTTGTTGTGACCATTGATCACTGACCTCCACCTTCTGTGGAGAGTCAGCTGTGCATGGACAGGGTGGTGGTTCTTTGATGTGGTCTATAGCTGTCCACTGGATACACTGGTCCTGATGTTTCCTGGGTGGTGAAGGCCAAGGACATTCCCCATCTGTGTATTGCCCAGGGCCACCCTGCCTGAGCTATAAAGCAATCTGAGATGGCTGCTACTTGTGCCGGGCTTGGAGATTCTCAGATGAAGCCAAGCTGTGACTCTAATCTGGCTACCTCTAGGGTCTACTAAAGCCACACATGGCTTGTATGATAGGATTTAGGAGCCAAGACCAGCCATTCTTATGGAAAATCAGCTTGGGTGGGCCCATAATTTGGGTAAGGTAGAGCCTCTGTGGATCTCCAAGGTGGGTCACATAGTGTTAGCCAGGTTGATGGAATCTCAGATATAGCACCAGCCTACCAGCCCTGTGGGGGTAGGGCTCAGCAAAGGGACAATGGCCTCTGTTCACGCTGATGCCAGACACTTCAATCTCTCCCTATATACCATTGGTGTCCTTCAAGCTTCCACCCTGGTGCTGGAGCTCAGAGGAAGCAAGTCTGAGCAGGTGAGTCCATGTGTGGGTTCCCTAAAGGGAACTGCTTAGAGCTCCAGCAGCCTCCTCTACTGACTAAATCCCCACTGGTTTTCACAACCAGATGTTCTGGCACTGGAATCCTGGGATGGGGGCCTGGTGTGGGTCTGGGACTCCTTGTTCCCAAAATGTCCCTCCTGAATTTAGCCCACATAGGTGTAGGACCAGCCTGTTCTGTGTCTGTGCCCCTCTGACTAGTCTGGATGGATGTGGTTTCTTCAGTCCCATAGTTGTCAGACTTTTATTCAACTCAATTTTGTAGTTGTCAGACTTCCATTGAACTTGATTTCTGATATTACTGAGTGATGATTGTTCTATATTTTAGTTGTAATTTTGATGTGGTTGTGCAAAGAAGCGAGCCATGTCTGCCTACCTTGCTGTCTTGACTGGAACCTTCAGTAATTCTATTTTTAGTTTTTTGAGGAACTGCTATGTTTTCCATAGTAGCTGCACTATATTATATTCCCACCAGCAGTGCACAAGAGTTTCATTTTCTCCACATCTTTACCAATACTTATTATTTTCTCTTTCTTTTTGAAATAACCATTCTAATGAATGTGAAGTGGTGTCTCATTGTGGTTTTGATTTGTATTTCCCTAATGATTAGTGTTGTAAAGCATGTATTCATGGTTTTATTGGCTATTTGTGTATTTTCTTTGGAGAAATTGTTATTCAAGTCCTTTCCCTATTTTTTAGTCGAGTTGTTTGATATTTTGTTGTTGAGTTGTAGAAATTTTTTATACATTCTGTATATTAATTCCTTACCAAATGTGTAACTTGCAGTTATTTTCCTCTATTCTATTAGTTGCCTCTTTTTGTTGCTAGCATCTATTTATGCACAAAATTTTTAAAATTTGATCTAATTTATAATTTTTTTTCTTTTGCTGCCTCTGTGGCCTTTGCCTTTTAATATTAAATTCCTTCATGGTATTTTTATTCTGACAGAATAATCTTAGTTACTTTACTCTTATGTAAAACTTCATATTATAGACCTTTAATTAACCTCACTGATAAACATGTTCTTCACTCCCACAGACATTAAAGTACAGCCTGGAGTGCTGTTCTGCACTGTAGGTCAGTGAGTAAGCCATGGGACTAAAGGGTCTTATATCCTCATGCTGACTTTTACTTAAATGCCTTCCTAAAACTGGAGATCTGTTTGAAACAACAGCATTTTATTTGGTTTGCTTGATAGCCTCAGAATCCTACCTCCCCCCCCCCCCCATCATTTGATTCATTATTCATTGGTGCTTATATTTTCTTTTTTTTCAATATAGTCTATTGATTATGCTATTATAGTTGTCCCATTTTTCCCCCTTCACTCCTGTGCACCCTGCACACCCTCTCCCACCCACATTCCACCCCTTTAGTTTATGTCCAAATGGCATACTTATAAGTTCTTTAGCTTATACATTTCCCATACTGTTCTTGCCCTCCCCCTGTCTATTTTCTACCTACCATCTATACTACTTATTCTCTGTACCTTTTCCCCCCTCTCCTCCTCCCACTCCCCTGTTGATAACCCTCCATATGATCTCCATTTCTGTGGTTCTGTTACTGTTCTGTTTGTTTTTGTTTTAGGTGTGGCTGTTAATAATTATGAGTTTGATATCATTTTACTATACATGTTTTTTATCTTCTTTTTCTTAGATAAGTCCCTTTAACATTTCATATAATAAGGGCTTGGTGATGATGAATTCCTTTAACTTGACCTTATTTGAGAAGTGCTTTATCTACCCTTCCATTCTAAATGAAAGCTTGGCTGGATAGAGCAATCTTGGATGTAGGTCCTTGCCTTTCATGACTTAGAATACTTCTTTCCAGCCCCTTCTTGCCTGTAAGGTCTCTCTTGAGAAATCAGCTGATAGTATGATGGGAACTCCTTTGTAGTTTACTGTCTCCTTATCTCTTGCTGCTTCTAGGATTCTCTCCATTTTAATCTTGGGTAATGTAATTATGATATGCCTTGGTGTATTCCTCCTTGGGTCCAACTTCTTGGTTGGGACTCTCTGAGCTTCCTGGACTTCCTAGAAGTCTATTTCCTTTGCCAGAATGGGGAAGTTCTCCTTTATTATTTGTTCAAATATCTTTTCCACTTGTTACTCTTCCTCTTCTCCTTCTGGTACCCCTATAATTCGGATATTGGAATGTTTAAAGGTGTCCTGAAGGTTCCTAAGCCTCTCCTCATTTGTTTGAATTCTTGTTTCTTCATTCTTTTCTGTTTGGTTGTTTCCTTCTTCCTTCTGGTCCACTTCATTGATTTGAGTACCAGTTTTCTTCCCATCACTATTGGTTCTCTGTACATTTTCCTTTATTTCACTGAGCATAGCCTTCATTTGCTCATCTAATTTGTCACCAAATTCAACCAACTCTTTGAGCATCCTGATCACCAGTGCTTTGAACTGTGCATGTGATAGGTTGGCTATCTCTTCATAACTTAGTTGTATTATTACTGGAGCTTTGACCTTTCATTTGGGCCATTTTTTTTTTTTGTCTTGATGAGCCTGTTATGTAGTGAGAGGCAGAGCCTTAGGTGTTCACTTTGGTGGGCCAACCCAGTCACTGGGTTGTGACACTGTATGTGGGGGAGGGATGCGAGAGGGAACAGTGGCACTTGCTCTACTCTCTGCCAGATTTCAGTCCCTTCCGCTACTTCCCCCAAACAAACTGGGCCTTTCTGCAGCTGATTCCCATATAGGTGGGCTTGTGTACGTTCTAGGACCCTGTGGGTCTCTCCAAAGAACTCTCCTGTGAGGCTGGGAGTTTCTCCCAGAACCTCAGCGTCCACAGGTGTTTTCAATTGGTGTTTTGAGGTTTTATTCCCTGAGCTGGGACCCTGGGTTGTGCAGTCTGTCTTGCTCCCCAGTTTCACCTGGTTCATCTGTGAATGAATGTGGGACCTCCTGGGCTGCCAGTGCCTTGTATGCTGCGCCCCTCCAGGATTCATTGCCTCCTTGGGTCTGCCAGCTGCTGCTTGGCTGCAAGTCCTCTCCACCCGGCCACCCGACTCTACCCCTCCTATTGGTCTGGATGAATGTTTCTTCTTTAACTCCTTGGTTGTCAGACTTCCATACAGTTCAATTTTCTATCGGTACTGGTTGTTATTTTTGTTTCTAAATTTTTGTTGTCCTTATTTTGGTTGTGCGAGGAGACACAGTGTGTCCACCTATACCTCCATCTTGGCCAGTGGTGCTTATATTTTCTATTTGTTCAGTTAGTTTTAGCTCTCTTGGTGTCATCTGAAAAACTAATGAACATTCTAAATATGCTAATCTAGGTCAGGGTTTTAATACTTCCTTTTCAAACATAAGTTTTCAGGAGGTCGGTACAGCTGATAAGAACAGCAGTTGCTCTGTTTGGAGCAGAAGGTGAAGAGGTTCAACTTGCTGCTTTCCCTTCTCCAGCTCCTGAAGCTTTTCCTCTGAACTTACATAGAGGCTGTGTGGAGTCCACTCAGTACAGAAAAGCGCTGATGGGGTGGGAAATGGTGCATGGTCAATCACTTCCCCTTCCCCAATCCTACTCACATCAAAGCAATTCAGCTTTTGTATGCTAAATGTATTAAAGAGTTCATGTAACATTCAACTTAAACAACAGGGTTCTCTGCCTGAACTAGCTGCTCAAAGATCCCCAGTCTAGTTTACTGATCAAAGCAATAACCCACATGGACAGTGACCCAGTTCATTGATGAATAATTCATGTAGGGATGATGCAAAGTCAGAGGAGAGTTACCTGGTAAGGAGACCAGCTACTGAACCACTGGAAACTTGATTTTGATCCACAGATTCTTTAAACTAAAGGGAACTTAGACATCACTAGCCCAGAGGCTGCAAATCCTGTTTGTTTGCATAGCATTTTAAAAATTAGTCAATAACATTAAAAATCAGAAATGTTTATATAAAAATCCTGATTATAGCTTTTTTTGAAAATATCAGATCTGACAACACTAGGCCTGGTTCTGTATAGCAGTGATGAGTCACAGGGTAAGGGGGGCTTTTATAAAGAAATTTCAATGTCCAGTTTGTATCCCAGACAAATTAAATGATATTCTCTGTAGTTAGGACCCAAGTATAATATGTATTTTAAAAATTGTGATAAAAACACATGTTATTAAGTTTACCACCTTAATCATTTTTAAGTGTACAGTCAGTAGTGTTAAGAATATTCACATTATTGAGCAACAGATTTCTAGAACTTTTCACCTTGAAGAACTGAAATTTTATACCTGTGTGACTTCCTTCTTGTTTTGAAGCTGTACATTATTTTATTGTATGTATATATTGTATTTTGTTTATCCTTTCATCTGCCAATCTATGTGTATGGGTTTCTTCTATTCCTAAGTAATGTGAATAATGCTGCTATGAGCATGGATGTGCAAATATCTCCTCAAGATCCTGCTTTGAATTCTTTTGGATGTATACCCAGAAGTGGGATTGATGGGTCATATGATCATTTTATTTTTAATTTTTTGAGGAACCTCCATGCTATTTTACATAATGGCTACACCAATTTATATTTCTACCAAGAACACACAAAGCTTCCAGTTTCTCCACATCCTTGCCAACACTTACTATTCTCTGTTCTTTTGATATTGCCTATTCTAATGAGTGTGAGATTGTATCTTATTGTAGTTGTGATTTTTATTTCTCTTATGTTTAGTGATGTTGAGCTTCTTTTGATCTTTGTACACCATCTTTCGAGGATTGTCTGTTCAAGACCTTTACCCATTTAAAAAAAATTATTACTTGTTTCTTTGTTGTTGAGATGTAGAAGCTCCTCAGGTATTCTAGTTATTAACTCCATATCAGGTATATAACTTTCAGATACTTTTTCCTACTCCAAAGGTTGCCTTTTTACTCTGTTAATTATTTCCTTTGCCACACAGAAATTTTAAAGTTTGATGTAATACAATTTGTCTATTTTTGCATGCTGTCTGTGCTTTCAGTGTCATATTCAAGAAATCACTGCCAAATCTTATGTCCTGAAGCTTTTCCCTTATGTTTCTTTTATCAGTTTTAGAATTTTAAGTGTTTTTTATAACCAGATGAAATATAAAATTAACTGGGAAATGATATATACTTTATGATTAAGAAGAAAATATGCCACTCCCAAAATTTTTAAATTTATTTTATCAGGATTAGTTTGTATATAAAAATGATATAACCTTGGGGTTTAGTGTTAACTATTCAAATTATGATATGCATAGTGACTTAAAACTTATTACAAATTTAGCAAATTATCTAATTTAGTAAATTGCATCAGCTATTAGAATTATTCTTTAGTCATTGTAAAAAATAAAGCTGGGTCTTAAAACTGAAAGTAGAAATCATTTTTATGGTATCCATCAACATGTATCCTGGAGTGATGCTATGGCTGTGGAAATCCTGATAAAAGGGCTATATTTTGTATACTTTTTAGTGAACTTCTGTAGCACAATGTTTACCTGTATGATTTAAAATCAAGTTCACTTTAGGTATGTGAGTTTGCATCTGTGAAAGTTTCTTACCTTAAGTTTCTTAACATAAGAAACTTACCTTAAAGTTTCTTACCTTAAGATTTATAAGTATGTTCAATAAACTTTTTATTTTAAGGCTGAAGGCCTCTTATTTTGCATATATATTTGTCTTCATATGCCCATTTCACAGTCTTAGGAATCAAGTCTTCTCCTATGTTAGGTTTTAATATTCTGTGTAGTCATATGGATTGCTTCAAACTAGTTTTAGCATTAAAAGGAGTATTTTGAATTTTCATTCAATTCCTTTGCATCTTCCCCATAATAGATACTTAAAAAAATTTCTTCTCTATCACTTCTGAAACTGGGCTTTTTTTGCCCACTAAACAATAAGGTAGAAGACTGATAAAGTATTGTTTTTAAAGTATTATTTTTTTTCACCTTTGCTTTGACCCATACTATTCTGTCAACTCTGATTATTGTTTGTAAATTTGTTTGTGGCTGTTTTGAATTTTCTCCAACCTTCCTTTGCTAGTCCCTTTGACATGTGTCACTAGCCTTTGTAAATACTGAAGTTCTCCAGGTAGAATGAGATTGTTTCTTCTGCCTACCTTGTTCACAGCTGACTCTGTGTTCCCAATCAGACAGAGCATGTTTGGTATGGTGCTAACATCCTCTCTTTGTGTGCAGCTCTGTGTCACGCTGTGACAGAACTGTCCCTCTAGGGGTCTGTTGGATGGGGCATGATGATCAGGCAGGCAGTGCTGTTTAAAAATGAATATGCCACCTTTGTGAGGTCACTAGTGGCCTAAGAGAGTTTTCCCACTTATAGTATTTTATGCCCTTAGAGTGCATGAATTCCAGGGAGAACTTTATCCCAATGGTTAAACACCTCTTAAGATTACTATAGTGATAGCAACACTAAGTGATTATAAAGCAGCAAAACATTAGTCTACTGTCTGCTCCTTCTATGCCTATCCCCTCAACCCACTGGGGTTTGGTTTATTGCAGTGCTAGGCCAAAATGTGCCTTTTTCTTAGACCCATATTCTGGACACAAGGGCAGCTCTGGGCACCATAGCCATTCTTGATCAATGGCTCCTAAACTTTTTTGGGTTATGAATTCCATTGAGAATCTAATGAAAGACATGGCCTCTCTCTAGGGGAAACAAACTTAAGCACATAGAACATTTCAGAAATCACTTTAATGTCCTCATAGATTACCCTGAAGTTTCATCTTAGGGTCCTGTAAAGACAGTTTATCTTTGTTTTTGGATTACCATGCTAAGCACTATTCAAGACATGTTACCTGAGTCATCTCAATCCCTAGAATGACCTGATGAGCCAGATTCTATATTATATAAATTTATAAGATTTATAAGAAGTGGAGGCATAGAGAGATTCAGCTGCTAGGTTATACAGGAAGTAAGCAGAAGAGCTGGGGTGAGTACCTTGGCCGTCTGATGCCAGAGCTGGAGACCCATGGACCCCAGTTTGAGAACTCTTGCTTTGAGAATTTGATTGGGTTCTAGACTGAATTCTAATTTGAAGGAGCATCAGGAGTACTGGAAAATTATGAGGGCTTAATGGTGTGGTCCTTAGATCAGCAGCTTTGTCATCACCCAAGAATGTGGTAGAAATGCGAAATTTCAGATCTCACTGAAGAACTACAGAGTTTTAACAAGGTCTTCCAATATATTTGTGTGCATATTACAGTTTGAGATGCATTAGCTTAGATAATCACTCAGCCTCAGCAACTTTGACATCCTCGGAAACCATTTGGAGCTTAAAATTGAATTTTTGGTAACTTGGTAATATTGGTGATGGTTCTTAGTGATATACTTGGGAGGGTAGGTGGTGTAGTGAGAGGTATAGCCAGCATTATGAACAAATGTGAGAATGTCATAGGCATCTATGAGGTCTCTTTGCTATGAATTAACTGTAAGTTCTACTTAGAATGTTCCTTTACAGTTATAGCATTCTAGAATAAAGAAGTAAATTTATAAAAAATGCTCTTCTTACTTGCTGACTGCATGCTTTCCAGCAGCACAGGGTGATTCTGGGTCATACAAGGCTATGGATAGGCATCAAAGCTTAAAAAGGACAGCTTTAATCTCTCCTGCATATTTCCTGCCAGGCACTGTTGCCATGGTAGGTCTTGAAGAACCAGTGGGGATGTTCATACCTGGGGAGCAGGTGTCCTCTCAGTTGATTGCCTACTGTGCCCATTTCTGATAGCCTTGCTTAATGACCTGGTTTCTAAACTTAAATGTTGCTAATGTCTTAGATCCCCGCTTAACTTTGGTGCCAGTGCCTCCCTTGGTCTGAATTTCCTCTTGAATTATAACTATCTTTAAATGGATTTTGCAAGTAACCTCATCCTTGTTTTTGAACTATAGTAAATTGAACTTTCCATGGTTAATAGATGCTATATCCCTAAACTAGGGCTTTTTTTTTTTCTTACCAGTAGTCCTTTACACTCATATCTCTCTTCCTATAGGACTCTCTTCTGTCATTAAATCAGTCATTATGATTAATTGGTAGGATCACATGAAAGAACCTTTTAAAATCAATTTAGGTACATTCTGGAATGTAAGAACATTCTGCAGCATAGTGGGATTGAGTAAAATATCCTCACTGACATGCTTTTTCTGTAAGAACTTGAAACCAGCAAAGATTTTGTAGTTCATTTCATAGGTTCTGGGATAGATAGTGGACTTTGCAGATGATGAGTGGAGGGATTGTCATTTGAATGCTAAAAGAGCCGTGCGTGCTTTTCTATCTGAGCAGTGATCATCACATCTATTTAGAGATGCAACCATCAGCCAAAACTGAAGAGTCTCTTAAAACAAGCAGAAAAGGCACTGCTAATAATTTTGATTCCCATACCAAGAGTGCTCTATAAAAGTGGTGCTAAAAATTCTGCTCTTAAAAAATTTTATTTCATTATATTTGGAAATACAGTACAACTTCTTCAAGTGAAAAGGCTATAGAGGACACAATGTTTCAGAATGTTTCAGATGGGAATCTACATTTGAATTAACTAAACTAAAAAACCAACCACACAAGATCAAAATTAGACATTAATATGATTACCACTGGGGTTGGTATCTAGCATGACAGTAGTATTGCCTAACACACAAAAAAATGCACATCATTGACATTAGACAAACACTTACACATTTAATGTGTGGGTCCTACCAACCATGAGAATTTTGCTTTTCCTTCAGTTTACTTAATGAAAGAAGTGAGGACTGGAATAAAAAGCAATATGTAAACTCTTTAGATGGGGGATCATGTCAGTGTGAGATGTGGATGCATTAAGATGTCTTGATGTGTAGATTAATTTTCCATTAATTAACCAGTGCCCCCAAGTCAGAGGAAACAGCTCCATGCCACAGGAACAGAGGAACTACTACAGACCTTGGAAAGGTCAATGTACCAACCACTTTGAAAAGTTTGTTCAATGGAAGCTATTAAATTGCAAGTTTATTTACAATACCTGAGAACATTTCTTTGTACTCTGCTTAGTCCCAATGAAGAGTCAAGTCACTACAGATATCGCTTTCCTAAAACTTGAGGTGGCCTACAGAAACAAAGTGGAACTATCTACTTGCCATATGCTGGCATTTTACTAGGGTTGGCCAGAATCATTCAGATTTCTATAAGCAGTATTTTTCCACAAGGGGAAAAAAAAATCCAGATTGTAGTTCAACATTGCTTGGCAGTCTTGAAAAATGTAGTAATCAGAAAAGTTGTCAGGTGCCTTAATTAAAACTCCCTGTGTGATTCTTTTGCGTATGCAAATTATCCTCGGTGGTATCATTTATGAGGAAAGGTTAAAGTAAGTGAGTTAGCTTTTAGACTATTAATTAAAAGGAAAGAGAACTTGCCAATGAATCAAGTAAAGTGTTTATTTAATTTATTTGCTGCTTTTGCTTGTACTGGGACTGCTGGCAGTACTCGCATTGCCAGGAAGACTTCCTTTGATCCCTTTAAATCACCAAAGCTTCCACTCACATTTCGAAGGGTTTGAAAAATACTGATGGTGTCTGTGGTTCTTTGGGGTTCTTTGTCACAAATGCCACAAAAACATTCATGCTGGTGACATTCTGAAGGGGATGTCATGAAAATAAACTATCCCTGATGTTTCTCATACTGATCTGTCAGCGGCTTCGATATTGAGAAAAATGAGGTTTGAAAGGAAGAAATGGAAGAAGTTGGAGAAGGTGATTGGGGAGCAGGAACAAGGGAAAGATAAAACATCTACAAGTCAGAGAGATGGAAGGGCAGTAACATTTTAATGGAAGGAGTCTGAGAGAAGAAGTTAGAGAAACAAAGATAAATGGATGAAAAAGTAATATTTTTGTCATTTTTTTAATCAGGATTCAAACTTTTTAGAAAGTATTTTTTCCAGCTAGTATTTTAAAGTAATTCTTGTGTACCTGGCACTATGCTGAATGCTTTATTTTTTATTTTATTACATTTTATTATTGTGACCATGTGAGGAAGCAGTAAAGTTAACAAATAGTGTTTAAATATGTGAGCCCTAGGGCTTGATTGTCTGGGGCTGGAATCCCTGGAGCACCACTTATTTGCGCTGTGATTCTATGCATAGTAATCTTTCTGTACCCCAGTTACTTCATCTGTGAAATGGCGATAATACTAGCATATATCTCACAAGGTTATGGTGAGAGTCAGTAAGTGAATAGATGTAAAGTGTTAGAACAGCACTTATGTATGGAAGCATTCAATAAAGGTTGGCCCTTACTATTATTACTTTTATTAACATTCCAATTTAATAGTTGAGGCTTGAAAAAGTCAAAGCACAGTCTCAAGATGTCTCGGCTCATTTCAAACCCAGATGAATCTGACTTGAGAACCCATGCTTTTATCCATATCCTGTAAGGTGATAGAAGACCTAGTTTGTAACTCCAACACGAATCGATTCTTTTTATGAGTTACTTAAACTCTCTGATTTCCCTTGGATGCTCCCTAAAGCAGATCCTATGACAAGGGCTTGATGAGTGGCCTCCCCAGGTACATAACTTTTCTCGATGTATATGTTTACTTATTAATTATCTACTGTAACCAAACCCAATAAAGCAGCATAGGCACAGTGGATTGAGAAGAGCAAAAGAGTAAAAGAACGCAGCCACTCCAGAGGTGCTTTTTTAAGAAGGCGGCTGAGGCCATGGGGGCTCTGCTGCCAAGGCCCTGCTGGAGTGGAACCGAATGTGCTTCGGAGTCATCCCTCGGGGGTGCGGAGAAGGGAGTTTCCTTACCAGTTCCTACCCCTGTTGATCAAGGGTCGCTCCAGGTTTGCACATCACCCAGCTTAGCGCAGAATCTCAGTGAGCGGAGGAGCCTGGGGCGGAAAGCACAGCAAGGGCAGCACAGCTGAGGTGTGTCATGTTGTCAAAGGTTATACTCGCGCCACAGCGGATTGGCACAACCATCTGGGCAGAGTGGTGGGCCACGGGATTGTATGTGGCATTTGACGCACTCCCCTTACTTCAGTATATACATTAATGACATAAGATATTTGTTCCATGTTTGGGTAAGTAAAATGTCTATAATTAACACTGGGTTATGGAGGAAATTAAATGAGAGGGGTGTGAAAGTACTCAGAAAATAAATCATGTGGGGTATAACACTATACATGTTATACTGAGATCTCCAGAGTTGAAGGTCAAACAGAGGCTGAACAATTTTTTTTAACAATCATTCATTCTATGGCTACTCTTGAGTAACTGCTGTTATCATTTCACTATATAACTATGTGGAGTTCAGCAGAGGAAAACTGCCTTGGGAACCTAACGGCATACATGACTGAGTTATAAATTGATTGCTGATGTAACCCTTTGGACTGGGAACATCGAAACCATTCATCTGCCCCATGCCTAGTCATTTGGCTACTTGCTATCTTGGATGCTGTAGTCCTACTATTCCGAGGTAAAAATGAAATAGAACAGAATGAAAATTCATCCTGACTAAGATAAAAGCTGAGCCTCTTTGGCACTTCTGATATTTAGTGGAAATCAATCTGTACTCTACTTTCAGTTTTTAAATATTTAATTTTCAATGTTGTCTTTCTGTTTCATGTTTGAATCCTCATTCCTTTACTTATCCATCATGGGGTGTTGGTCACATTATATGTATAACTTCCCTGGCCTTCCATTTTCTCATGGTAAAATTGGGAAAATATTAATATTTAATACAATGAACTGTTATGAAGATGATATAAATTCAATATGTGTTAGCTGGAATTATTGTTATTGTCATTTGTTTTGGCAAAGATCTGTAGCTTTATTTTCTGAGTGTTTAAATTGTGGTGCTTTTTTTCTATTAATCTAACATTTTGTATGAAATATAAGACTCTAGAATCATCTTGATGTTCTGCTGAGATACACACTTAAAATCTTTGACCCTCTGAGGAGCCCTCTGACAACATGAAAGCTCATGACCTTTTTAATGGTGATTTTCTGAACAGAAAATTGATAGCCCTGTCCATAACCGATTTATAAATCATTTGAAAATGTCAAGTACCTTGGAAGGGATAATGGTTTTGATGATAATGCTACTTATTTGTAGAGGTTGTTTCCCCTCAAAACACATGAAGTGACTGTGTTCTTATTCCATGCACTTCACATGCACCCTGTGAAGGAGATCTTGGCACATGTAGTGTCCATGTAACAGACCTCTGTCTTGTAGACTTACATAAAAGAATGTAAGAAGAGTAGGGTGTGATAAAGACTATGATGTCATTTTTTTACTTAATTGATTTGTTGTTCCACTTATTTATGCATTTGTTGGTTGCTTCTTGCATGTCCCCGACTGAAATTGAACCCGCAACCTTGGCATAACAGGATGATGCTCTAACCAACGGAGCTACCCGACCAGGGTATGACTCCATTTTATGATGTGTGATTGCTCACATCTTAAGCCTCACTCTTCCTTCTTCCCCTCTCACCTCACTTCTGGACAAACCGGTAGGAAAGTTTGGCCACTTCCTCCTCTGGTGTTGGTGGGAAGGTCAAAGCACACAGGCACCTGCCTCATCTGCCTGTGCACAGCAGCCCTCACACCAGCCTCACGCTCCAACTGCCATGAAACCCCATGCCAGTCTCCTTCCCCTGCTCTTGTAAGACATATTGGACCAGCTTGAGGGGCCTGCCTCGCTTTCCCTGGGAAGTCTCATCATGTAAGTAATAAACCTTTTCATACTTTCTCATCTCGTGCCATCAATCTTGACATTCCAACCAAAAAATACTTGGGGGCTGCTATGGGGGCACCTGACCTGTTTCTTCAGAGTGGCTACAACACTTAGATATTGGCTCAAACTGAACAGGACCGAGTTTCCTTGAAGAAGTGGCTGAGCATAGGTCTGGGGCAAGGAAAACACAAAAGAAGTCTGGGATGTTTTGTCATGCCCTAAAGTAAATAAGTTCTTAAAGATAAATGGGGTCATATCAAAAGAAAAACAGAAGCCAGGGGGAAGCAGCTTCCTCTTACCAAATGGGACAACTTGAGTGTTGAAATGAAAAAGGATGGTGATGGAGCATATCCCATTCAATATAAATCTCTAATAATCCAGAGAAGAAGAGAGGTGAAAACAGAGAGAAGGGGAGAGAAGAAATAAAGGGGGAAAGCTCTTCCTAAGATTATTCACTAACAAATGTGGGAAAAAAGGAGAGCATTTTAAATGGTCACCACTTTATAGCCAAAAGTGATTCAAGAAAAAAAAAATCATCAAATATACTAAAACTTTTGAGTAAAATGTTGGTGTAACAAGATATTCACATAGACTCAAATTGTCATCCTCTGTATTATGTTCCAAATGCCAAGGAACATGGGCCTTTATAATGTTTATGTGATGCTGTGGAAGTTATATAATATCTATGTATTATGGAGTACTTATGCCAAAATATTTGGCCTTGATCTAATGATAAAGGAAAATTAAATACAGAATGTGAGGCATAATATAACTGTCCTAAATTTTTTAATGTTGTGAAAACACAAACTAAAACAAAAAGCAGAGTGCTCTTTTGGAAGAGATTAAAGATACCGGAGGCATAACAAAATGCAATGTGTGAACCCTGATTTGATCTTATGTTGAGGAAGTAAAACAATTTTAAAAGACAATATTGGTCAGTGGGGGAAATTGGAATGTGACTGAGAGTGATGTGGTGGCTACATAGGAGAACACTCTTATCCTTAGCAGATGTGTGGTGTTTAGGGTTGATCTGTCATGGCGTCTCGTATTTTCTAATGTTTTAGCAAACAAGTATACATATATTCTTATGAAAAAAATGATGAACCCAGATATAGAAAAAAGAAAATGATGGGGGAAGGAAAATGAAAATGTTAATATTTTGATAGATTTAGATAAATAGTATTTGTTGTTCTCTTCTTTCAACTGTTTTATAAGTTTTAATTTTTTAAAATAAAAGATTAAGGTTAAAAGCCAAAAATAAATAGCAAGAAAATAACAATAAAAGCAAGAAATGTGCTTCAGAGGGTTGCTAATACCAACAATATTCCTGTATTACTTCCTCTGAAAGCTTAATAGCTTTGAACAGAATGTAGTGTTTGTACCTGGAAATTCTTTTTTTTTTTAAGTATTTTTTTATTGATTATGCTATTACAGTTTTCCCAATTTTTCCTCTTTTATCCCCATCCACTCTGCCCTCCCCAACCCTCTAGCATTCCCCCATCCTTAGTTTATGTCCATGGGTTGTACATATAAGTTCTTTGAGTCCTCTGTTTCTTATACAATTTTTTATCTTTCCCCATCTATTTTATGCCTACTAATTGTGCTTCTTCTTCCCTGTACCTTTTCCCATCTATTCCTCCCTTCCCCCTCCCCAGTGAACTCCCTCTGTGTGATGTCCATTTCTCTGATTCTGTTCCTGTTCTTATTGTTTGCTTAGTTTTTCTTGTCTTTTACGTTCATTTGTTAATAGTTATGAGTTTGTTGTCATTTTATTGTTCATATTTTTTATCTTCTTTTCTTAGATAAATCCCTTTAACATTTCATATAAGGGCTTGGTGATGATGAACTCCTTTAACTTGACCTTAACTGAGAAGCACTTTATCTGCCGTTCCATTCTAAATGAAAACTTTGCTGAATAGAGCCATCTTGGGTGTAGGTCCTTGCCGTTCATGACTTGGAATACTTCTTTCCAGCCCCTCCTTGCCTGTAAGGTTTCTTTTGAGAAATCAGCTGATAGCCTTATGGGAACTCCTTTGTAGGTAACTGTCTCCTTTCCCCTTGCTTCTTTTGGGGTTCTCTCTTTGTCTAAATCTTGGGTAACTTAATGATCATGGGCCTTGGTGTGTTCCTCTTTGGGTCCAACTTCTTTGGGACTCTCTGGGCTTCCTGGACTTTCTGGAAGTCTATTTCCTTTGCCATACTGGGGAAATTTTCCTTCATTATTTGTTCAAATTAGTTTTCAATTTCTTGCTGTTGTTCTTCTCCTTCTGGCACCCCTATAATTCAGATATTGGAATGTTTCAGGTTGTCCCAGAGAATCCTCAGCCTCTTCATTTTTTTGGATTCTTGTTTCAACATTCTGATCCAGTTGTTTTTTTATTTCTTCCTTTTGTTCCAAATCATTGCTTTGAATCCTGATTTCCTTCTTGTCACTGTTGGTTCCCTGAATATTTTGCTTTATTTCATTTTGGGTATCTTTCATTTGTTCTTTCATTTTTTGACCAAGCTCAATCAGTTCTGTGAGCATTTTGATTACCAGGGCTTTAAATTCTCCATCAGATAGGCTGGCAATCTCCTCATCGCTTAGTTCTGAGGTTTTGCTGTGTTCTTTCATTTGGGCCATATTTGTTTTGGTGCAGCTGATATGTTGTAAGGGGGCGGGACCTTGGGTATTCACCCAGCAGGGCAACTCTCTTTGCTGCACTGCCTGTGGGGGAGGGCCCAGAGAGGGAGCAATGCAGCTCTCCTTCTCAACTCTAGCCCACTTTCCAACAGACTCTTGAGTCAGACTGGAAGCATCTCCCACTGAGGCAACCCCAGTCTTAGCCCACAGTCAGCTCTGAGTCTCAGTTTTCCCCTCAAGTCAGCCCCTCCTGCTCAACTCTGCCAAGCTGGGCAGTCAGCCCCACCCTTCAGCCACCTTGCTGTGGTTTTTCTGAGTCAGGCTGCGAGTCCACCTTACCAGTCTGGTTGTTCTGGTTGATTCTTTTCTTTAATTCCTTAGTTGTTGGAACTCCATGCAGTTTCATTTTCTGGTGCTTCTGGTTGTTTATTGATTTTAGATTGGTTGTTATCCTCCTTTTGGTTGTGCGAGAAAGCAAAGGTTTTCTACCTATGCCTCCATCTTGGCTGGAACTCAAAATTATTCTTATGTATAAAATAAATAGCAATTATTATTATGTCCAAAGAGCTACTGAACAACAACATATGTTCATGAATCAATGCTATCTTCCTTTGTCTCTGGCTTCCATTTGAATTATGCTGCCCTGAAAGGAGAGTAAATATGCAGCCAACAAGGACAAATAGACAACGGACATGGAAATCAAAAGCTTTATGGTTGCTGCAGGTCTCCTCATTTTGTACCTCATTAATAGCAGATTTGATTTGAGAGTGTCATGCTTGAACTGCAAATGGACCCTGACTTCTGTGATTGGAGCGCCACTGGCAAGACTCACCTGTGATTAACACCTCTTTGCTCAGACAAGAACAACTGCTTGAGGATGACATTTCTGACTTGTTCCGCTTGTGGTTATTACATCTGAAAACAGCAGTAATTCCTCATCCTGCTCCTATGCCCTGAAAAAATAATTGGCATACTCATTATCTTTTAAGAGCCTGGAGGAATTTATCCTTTTAATACTGTGGTCACACAAATAGTTACCCAGCTCTCTGACTTTGTTATGCCTTTCCACAACTTGTTATTGGGTTGCCCTTTGCCAAATCTTTTTCCCTTTCTGTAGTACTTTTTTCTTTTTTAAGATGACAACTAATTTTTCTTTTCTCCTGCTGAAAGACTGTCTATATGAAGAGGGATGGCCAGTCAGTGTAATATTATGAACTCTGGGCAAAACACAACTGTGAAAGAATTTTCCAGTATTACATATTCCACCAGGGACCCACCTGAGATGCAGCTATTACAATCATATTCTGTGTTTATTCACAAGTATAATGTAGCATTTTCTGAGTGTTCTTGTTTGCTTTTGTTTTTGTTTTTTGGGGGGGTCAAACCATTTTATTGAGGGTGGAAGTGCTGGAGGATGGGATCGGCTGTGCTCGGCCCAGCTGGGATCTCCCCAGAGTCACAGCCGTAGAAAGCTCTCGTTTGCTTTCTAATGTTTCTTGGATTTTACTCTTTATTTCACCACAAATCACTTTTCCATGGTAGAGAACACAGCTTGCTCTACATAAAAATGAAAACCCATTAGCCAGTTTAATGAACTCAGTGAATTTAAGCAATGTGAGCTTTGGTAAAAGAGAAACATATATACTTTTTTATTATAAGCATGGCCCAAATGTTGCATGGAATATGCTTATACTAAAATAATAACCATTGTTTATCTGAAGTTCAAATTTAATTGGGCATCGTGTATATTTATTTGCTAAATTTGGAAGCCCTCCCACAAGCAGATCTTAAAAGCTGCTAAGTTAGTTATAAGAACCTGGCAAAGTCCTCCAGGGCCCAGAGAGAAAACCAGACCCCTGATGAATAGTCATCTTGTTTCCACACGCCACCCCAGTAAGAAATTGGTCTCCTTTCCTGTATCCAAGGGTGATAAAAGCAAACCCTTGTGTGACTATCGTTACTGTATTAACTGATGAACATTTCTTTGCTATGATCAGCTTTATTTTTGTGAATTTTCCAGGTAGGGAAATGATCTGGAGGATGGGGTAGGAGGACTCACACAAGTTTCTGTTGCAAAAAAATTGCACCAGATTTTAAAACCCAAGAGCTAGATTTTTGACAAGGATCCACCACAACTAGGGTTGTGACTTTTCATGATGCATTTACCCTTTGTATATTTATTTTCCTCACTGTATAATAATCATAGCATTTGCTTCATAGGATTTTAGTTGTTGTGAAATGAGGTCATCTATGTGAAAGTACACCATCAGCACAAATTTTTATTGAGTCAGAAGTTAAAACTAAGATCCCATTCAGAAGTATTTGAAAAATTAGGGCTAATTTTGGCATTTTAAATTTTAATTTTAAATAATTTTCTTGGAATTTATCTGTTCTATCTACCTTTAAAAATGCATTTGTGTAATGGTATCTCACTGTTCCTTAGTGGCTGATATTGTGATTGCCTACCTAGAAAAACTAACAGAATCCAGGGAGATGCTATTAGAACCAATATGAGAGCTTAGCAATTTGTTGGCTACATCACCCTACAAAAATAAAATTTCTCTATATCAGTAATAATCAAAAAACTCCAGAAAAAATAATATTCCATTTATAATTGTAATAAAACTATAAAGTATTCAGGAGTTAATGTAACTTCAACTATGTAAGACCTTTAAGGAGAAACTTGTAAAATTGTACTTTTCAAAAAGATAAAATCCTGCCTTTCCCACAAATATAAGTGAACATGTGTCAAAGATATTAAAATTGTTAATTAAGGAGAGAACCAATATAATGTTTTGGTCAATTCAAAGAGCACTTAAGAAGTTGGAGACTTATAGGAAATTTAACAAAAAATATATTAGCATAAGATGGCTGAATTAGTTATAAAATGAATTCCCACAGACCATAAATCTTTAGAGTTATTTGTTTTGTCAAAAACAAAATTATTTGCATCTACTAGACAAAACTCTAGAAGTTAATATATGACCTCACCAAGTCTGAGAATGTTCACTAACAGTCAGCAATGTAGAAACTGAGTACAGGCCACAGCAGTCTCTCATGGCCTCTGGCCACCCTGTGACATTGAAAGGATGTGGTACCACCTTTGGGGCCTTATTTCTAAGTTTTGAATAATTTTTCTGACATACTTTAAAATTATAGTAAAGGACACAAAAGATGATCTCAATAAATGGAGTGACATTTTAAGCTCTTGGATAGGATGAAGTCATATTACAAAGATGTAGGTTTTCTTCAGTATATAAAGGCAATGCAATTTCAATCAAAATTCCAGTTATTTTAGAGAAATTACTAAACTCACAGTGAAATTTATAGAGAGGGTTAAAATTCCATGGCTGTCTTTTGCTTAAAGAGAAGTCATAAAGACAGAGAGCTTGCCCTGTCAGATAGAAAGCCACACTACACGGCTAAAGTTATAAAAGCAATGAGCTGTTGGTATAAGACCAGATAAACAGATTAAGTAGAAGAAAAGAACACACTCAGAAAGAAGTTAATGTATTCATGGGAATTTAATAAACTTAAAGGACTTACCACAAATCCATGGAAATGGTTTAGTTGAAGTTTCTGTTTTTCAAAAATTGGCTCATGACATGCCGAAAAATTAAATTGGATCTCTACCTAAACCCACATAAGGGGTGGCCTCTAGATCTAAGCTGGAAAGGAGAAAATATAAAGCTGATAGAAGAAAGTGTATAAAATCATTTTATAATCTAGGAGTAGAAAAACACTTCAAAAATTTCAAAAGGAACAGCAACAAAGCAGAAAGTCGATAAATATAATTACATTAAAAATCAAAACTTTTATGCATGAAGAATACTATGTGCCAAATTAATAGATGACTAAATGGGAGAAGATAGTCTCAATGTATAAAACTGGCATGGCATTAATAATTAGCAAAGAATTTCTGTATATTGACAAGTCAGTTACTGCAATAGGGAAGCAGGTACAGAATGTGAACAAATAATTTACAGAAAATGAATCTGTCAAAACCAAGAAGTATATGAAGGCATGGTAAAGGTACTCATCAAAGAAATGCAGGCTAAATTAACAATATTAAATTGGCAAAAAGTCGAGAGCTGGATGGCACTGAGTGTGGTCAGGGGAGCAGGAGCATAGGAAACACCAGGGGGAGGTGGATGGGTGCAGCAATTTTGAGCACGATCTGGCACGATGCAGGCAAATTAAGAATACATGTACATAAGAAGACCTGGAAATTATGCTCAAGAATTTATCCCCTTAGATATTTCAAACATACCTATAGTATGAAAATATATAAATTTTTTTATTTCAATGTTGTTTACAATGGTGGGAGTTGGTGGCATTTTGGGTAAATAGGAAGACTTGGAGAACACACACTTTGGATGACTATGCAGCTTTCAAAGGAACATATCTGATGTATGCATAGACATAAGACTCGATCTTAAAAAATAGTGCTTAGTGAAAAGAGTAGAAGCAGAATGAGATTTATAAAAATGTTCATAGTTTAAAATAAATGCCAACAAAATCACACATCACATTTTTCAGCACTTTAAAATAAAAAGGAATAAACACAACAGAATTATTACTTTGGAGATGGGTATAAAATGGAATGAATAAATATTAAACCTAGAGAATCTCACTTGGATCGATGATAATAATGTGACTTGAATTGAGAAGTATTATTAATTCAGCCCTGTATATCTGATTAACAAATAAAACAAAACAAAACAAAACAAAACAAAACATAACCACACACTGGAGTGGCCAAAGCATGCATTGCTGTCAAGGAGGTATGCCTCGCTTACTCCTTGCCTCTGTTTACATTGACCACCATGGTAGCCTTGTGGGGAGATGGCCCATTTGGGAAGCTTCTGTGGGCTGATTTAGGATTTTCACATGCTCTGACGTCAGAGACCAGCAAGGAAAACCCAGAAAGAAGGAACTCGGGCTGTTTTAGTCTATAATTTTTTGCATATTGTTACAATGCTGCAAAAACTTGGGATATTGTCTTTGCTAGTAAGTACCCCTTCCCCTGGGTGGTGTTTAGTAAATCATTTCCATGTTTAGTAACCATTTATGCTTCACTGTTTTTCCAGTATGCAAATCACTTTGATACAATATTCTCTTATGTAGCTTTCACTGCAATTCAACCAGAGACCCTGTTGTGCTTCTTTTGCCAAAGTTGAGAAAACGGAAGGTGGAGGGGCCAAATAACTTTCAAAATGTCATGTATGTGGGAAGTGATAGAAACAGGAGTTATCGAAGGCATCTGGCTCCAAAGTCCACTTTTTTAAATGCTTCAGTCTGCTTTAATATAAAGAAATCTTGAGTCCTAACTGAATTCCAAGTAATTGAGAAAAAAATGAAATTCTTGTAAAGATTTCTTTTGCTATTTATGCAAAAGTTAACTAAGAATTAATTGGGGAAGAGTCAGTAGATATGACAAGCAGGAAAAGGCAATTTTCAGGTGGAAGTCTGAAAAGCAGTGATAAATCATATAATTCCCTGGTCATCCACTACTGCCTGGAAATCATAATGTATTTTATAATAATTTACAAATTACAAGGAATTTCATCTTGTTTAAATGCATTAAGCTATAAATTGAAAATATTCTATAGTGTCATCCTGGATGCAGTTTCCAAAAAAAAAAAAAAAAAGAAAAGAATGTTAAACTTCTCAAAATGAGAAAAATTTTTAGGCATGTATGTAATTTGATTTTGCAAAATAACCAATATGGAAAAACTGATTAAAACAGAACTTAAACACTGAAGAAAAAAGTAACAAGAATCTTCTGAAAAGCGGCCTGTGGACTTCTCCCACGTGTTGTACAGGTTAAGCTCATTCTTATCTCTCTTCTGAACCCCACACCGCCCATAGCCCCTCAGTGCTCATTGTCACACTGCAAACAAAGCAATACGAGCCTTTTAAAGTTCTCCTGCACACCCCTGTCTGCATTTGCTTTCAGAGTGGAGACAGGAATATCATCTGATCTAGCCCGTTTACCTTCAAAATCTTATTTACAATGCTCCTCTTCAGCCCCAGCCTTAATCTAGAGTAGATACACATTTGTTCCTTCCACTTCCTCAAACTAGATCTGTTCCCTCTCATCATAGACTCAGCTGCACATGTGCTTCCCCTGACTGAAATGTTCTGGAATGTTCTATGTACTTCATTTGCTTACCCTTATTCTTTCCTCAGATTTCAGGTCAGAAATAATTTTTCTGAAGAATCCTTCTGGGTCCCCAATTCAGGTTGGGTCCTGCTGACACAGATTCTCAGGGAGCCAATCTCCTTTGGATTACGTACGCAGCTTGTAATTATACATCTATAAATGTCATCAAGTGCTTAATTTTTGTCTTGCTTTCCCCAACAAACTATAAATTCCGCAAAATTTGCTCCTTTACAGCTTATTTTTAATTTTCTTCCCCCCCGCATCTAGTGCCCTGTTGCTTGTTGGGGACATAGTCATCTATTTAGACTCTTGAGCACTTTCATTAACCTTTCCTGCATTTGGAGAATTCTCCTCCTTATGACTCCACTGCTCACAGGGCCGGAGGCCAGAAATTTACTTTCTTAGCTATCATACTTTGTAGCCAGGCTCAAACATGACCCAAGTGGTGCCATCCAGCCTTCAGAGGCACACGCTCAGAGACTCCAGGAGTTGTCTCCTGTACCTGGGATCACAGAGCAAGCTGTGGTGTTGTGCCTGGTGTAGCCCTGGTGCTGGTATAGCCTCACATTTCATCTTCGAGGTTATTCCTGAAGAATGGCCATTAAGCCTGTTCTGGTGGATTTTCCAGAGCTTCTGATACTTATATCCTTTAATAAAGGTGTTTTTTTTCTTTAATAAGCTAGAACAGTTGCTTTGGTTTGCAACTAAGAACGTTTGAAATGAATAAATGAATGATGGAATCACTTCCCTACCAGCACAAGTTGGATGTTTTGATGTCAGTGCTGTTCTATGAAGTTATTGCAAAAGGGGCTGAAATTACAGAAATAATCTGGGTGTTGTTGGGAGGCTTGTTACGGCCCAGTGTATTTTAATCATAGGAGGCTATAAAATGTTACTGGATTCATGTAAATATATGCATTGCCTTCCTGATATCTATTGCTTAAAATATTCTGACAAGTAGTTTGGATACTGTGTGACCAATTTCGGAATAATGCATCTCTTAGTGCTTTCTGTTTGTTGCTTTATTTTACATTGCTAAGCTGCAAGAAAAATATTTGATGCTTTTGTGTCAGGACATATAACTACTTCATCTATTGCTCTATGCTGAAAAAAGATATTTCAAATCAAACGTAAAAATAAAAAATGCATGTATGCTGTGATTCTATGAATGTATATATTTTGTAAGAAGAGCACAATCATGACTTACATATTTTTCTGGTAATGAACTTTGGAATCTTGAGTGGAAGGTCTGGAAGAGCATGAAATACCATGTAGCTTGCTTTTTATTAAATGTGTTCACTGGGGTAATAGGAGCAGTAACCTAACAGTTTAATTGGACCACCCACAGCTGGACCCACCCACAGCTGGACCCGCCTAGCACTCACACAGCTGAGGTTTTCAAGCTCAAATGTCAATGAGACTCAAAAATGTGAAACACAATTGCTAAAACGTGGTGGTTAGTGTGCAAAACAAAAGCATGCATGCTGTTAAAAGATAAACTGAGGCATATTAAAATTCTTAAGAGCTTATTTGAACAAATATCTATTTGAATCGGGCAGTGCCAAATCAGAAATGGCTAGGATGCTCTACTGACAGGATCTTGGGGAAAGGCTTTTAAAGAGAAAAGGCAGAAACAACATAAGGGCTTTATTGATTGGATATAGATCTACAGTTTCTGTTCTTACAAATTGAGTCTTTACAAGAACAGAATGTTGTTTCTAATTTCTGAGAGACTTGAGTTGTAGCCTGAAACATACTGAGGCTGATTCGCCCATCCAACTATATTATCTTCAATTTGCTTCTTTATGTCAGGAAAATCTTCAAGTAAGATGGAAATCAAAACATTCCTATGTTCTAGATTTAAAGCTGCTTGTCTTTGGGATATTTTCCCCTCTGGATATATAGTTTCATTTGGCTTAGGGGAAAAGGTCTAAAATAGTAATTTCTTACCAGACTCTGAATGTCAACTTCCAATTTGGCCAACTTCGGACCACAAAGCCATTGATACTTAAAAAAAATGCTTTCAAATATCTTGTCAGGTTTCAGGTGTAACACACAGTAAATGAACAATCCCATGTATCCAAGAGGCATCCCCAAAGAAGATGAAAAAGGGAAAGGATATAACCCTCCCAAGATCTGGAACCACTTCCAAAGATAACCAAAAGAAAGAAAGATTTAGACAATGCCTCCAAGAGTTGGAAACAGTCAGTTGGACCCAAGTCACAGTTGAAATGCAGCCCACATTTCCACATGGCTATATTCTGGGGGTCAACAAACAGATGTGCCGAGTTCTCAGGATGCAAAATAAGAGAAACAAGAAGGTAAGAGCTGTGCCAGGGAGCGAAAGGATCAACAAGTATTGGATACCCATTGCAAGCAAAGCAAATTCACAAGTCCCGGTTCAAAGACCTAATTATTACAGATGTTTTTTCCTGCCAATCCATACTTGGAAAGGAAGATGATAACATGAAAATTTAGCTTCCTGTCTTGACCAGGTTCCATAGGTCGAGATTTGGAAAAGTTGACTTTGGTTAAGATTTCCCGCATTTGCTGGCTTCTGCCAGTGCTCCCAGGATCCCATCAGTGGGCGTTGGAGCAAGTGGGGTGACCCAGAGGTTCTCACCTCAATCACCATAAACTGTAATGAAGGAAAAATAATTTTCCTTCTGTCCTTTATTTTAAGTGTGTGGCTCAGACCCCTTTTTCTCTAGGGCATCTTGAAAGTGGATAAACTTACCTGGGTTAAAAGCTCTCCACTGTGGCCACTGTAATCCAAGATTATTATTGGAAGGTTAATCTGCTTGTTCAGATTTAAGACAAATTTCTTTTCATCTAAGGGCTCACACTGGACTCAGTTCAGTTTCCAAGTCAGACTTAGTTTGGCCAGGGACCCAGACCAGTTTTTAAGATGGACCCAGTCTGATTCTTAAGTCAAACCCAGTTCAACCCAATGGGTATCAGGATCCAGTAGGTGGGTGTGTGTGTGTGTGTAAGAGGTTCTCAAAGAAAGTCTGAAAACTCTCAAGGATCCGACAGCAACTTACCCACTCTAGCCAGCAGCAGCAAGAAAGCAGTGAGCTCTAAGAGCTCAGCAGGTACTTACACTGGGACCTTAGCCTTCCCCCTTTCCCTTTTTCTGGGAGATCCCAAGGAAAAGATTTTACATGAGGTGAGTGCCACTGTTTGTGCCTCTGCTTCTGTTTGCCATAGCCTCACTTCTGCCATCTCTCCAGGACATTGTATGAAACGCGTCCTACCACTGCTGTCTGCACCGGCCGGCTGTGCCAGCAGCTCACTGTCTTGGTGACTACCTAGTGACCTTGACTCAAACTCTTTGCGGCCTGTTTTCTCTGCAAAGCCAGGGCTGTGAGTTATTCACCATCTTTCCTATGAATCTCACGTGCTGAGTCCTTTATCTGGTCAGTGAGAAATATTTACTTCTTCTTGTGACCAGCTCTGTATTTTTGGTGGTGGTAGTAAGGGAATCTACTGCAGGAGTAATTCCTTAGCAATTCCATCTCTTTGGGCTTACTCCTCTCCCCCATGAGAGGGCTGGATTGGATGATAAATCAAAATTCAGCTCTGAGCTCTAGGAGAGCCTTTCTTGCCTTCTGATGCACAGGCCCTGAAGCTGAGTCTGACCTCATCAGGGAGGACAGTGGGTAGGAGTGGGCCTCTTAGAAAGTGGACCAACCAGTAACCCAGTACTATCTCCATCTCAGCAGGATCTTCCAGGCCTTGGCTTGTTCAGTGAACCAGTAATACTTTGGATTACTGTATACACCACATACAGAGACATCCCAGAGATATTCATCTGACAGCATATTGTTAACACTAAAGTGTTCTATTAAGCAATGTCTTCAGCAAGGTGAGGCGTAACTAACAATCTAATGGGAAAAAACAGTTCCTTCATGGCAGAAGCCAACTTGAGTTTTCTCCCTACATAATACATTTTTAAGTAATATCTTCAACTTCCCAAGGAGAACATTCACTCAGTTCACAAACATTATCCATTCAAAAGTACTACTGACACCTGCTCTTGCTCCTTTTGTTCTGATAATAGACTCACACAAGCTGCTATGCAGCTTCCCACCCACCCCCTGCCCGCCACCAATGTGAAGTGTTTAAAAAAGAAAAGAAGATGAGGAACTGTGCCTTGTAAAAAATGGTCACTGGAGCGAAGGCTCCCGTGGAACCCCTGCAGCCTTGGAGTAAAGGAGGAACAGAATCGTGGTCCTGGGAAAGCACTGCGTTCACCTCCATCATTGGACAGACAGGTGCCACCAAACAGCTAGACTCAGTCTCTTACACCATGACAAAATGCCTTGGCCCTCAAATCATGGGGTAAAGGGGGGCTTTGCTTATCCTCAGGGGCCTCTTTTTCTAAACCTGGAAAGGCTGTAAGACAAATACTGATGTTTTTCCAACTTCTGTCCCTTCAAAGCATAGGATTGAGAGTTGTTTTGTTTTGAATCATGATAAAATATGACAACTTCTAGTTTCTCAGCCACTGTCATTTATGATGCTCAATATTTTCGAAGTTCTGGTTCTTCATCATGGTGAACCTGACTTATGAGCTAAAGCTTACCTTCTGAAAGCACAAACAATGTATTGTAAATGGCTGCTTGACTATTTTTTTTGATAACTTCTTACTTTTGTCTCAAAAAGGTGACATTCATCATAAATGTCTGTTTTGTGCCTATTGAAACATCTTTACTCTTTTACAAGGGAAAAAAATCTAGGTTTGACTGACTTTTACTGTTGTATTTTTACTGTTATGATAGAAGTACTGAATGAATGGCTGTTGTTTCTCATTCTAAATAATGTTTTTTAACCTTCTTGTTCTTATATATGGGTTTTCATAATATGATTTTTTTTTATATCTACTTGGCTTAACTACAACCCTAGTTATTCAAGCACGAATCTGGTTATTGCTGTGAAGGGAATTTGCAGGTGTAATTGAAATCCTTATTCAGTTGGCTTTAACTACGAGAGATTATCCTGCATAATCTGGGACCTCATTAAAGCAGTTGAAAGGCCTTAGAAATAGGGGTGAGGAGCATGCATGAGAGAGAGGGGGGGAGAGAGAGAGAAGAAATTCTGTGTTTAAAAAATGTTTTTCCTATCTTTACTGAAATATAATTCCCTATTCCCTGCCTCTGGCAACTACCAATTTACATTTTGTTTCTTTGAGTTCATATTTTTAAGTTTCTCCATATATAAGCTTATACAGTATTTGTCATTCTTTGACTTACTTCACTTAGCATAATGCCCTCAAGTATCATCAATGTTGTTGCAAATGGGAGGATTCCTTCTTTTAAATGACTGAATAATGTTCCCTTGTGTGTGTGTAAAGACACATAACAATTGATATCAAGGATGTGGAAAAGGAGACTCCTTGTGCATTGTTGGTGGAAATGTAAATGTATATATACACATATTAGTATACGGAAGGACCAAAAACTCCCAGAATTTATTTATCAAAAATTATGTATTCTTATGTGTTTAAACTTCAGTCACCTTCAAAGTACTCTCCATCTGATGTAATACATCTAAGAAGATGTGTTTTGGCACTGCTCAAAACAGTTTTTGAACTTGTCAATTTTGATTCCTTTTAGTACTTCTGCCGTTTTTTGTTTAATCTCTTCCACATTGGCAAAACATTTCCCTTTTTTCACCTGGGGCAACATAAAAAATGTCTCTCAGGGCGAGATTGGGTGAATAAGGAGGGTGGGGCATGGGGGTCACACTGTATTTGGTCAAAAACCACTGAACACTCCGCGTGGTGAGGCAGGTGCACTTGTAAATGACCCATCATGAAATGGGCAAACACAAAATGAGTCTTCAAAAAAGTTTCACTGAAGCCAAATGCAGGTTCTCAGAACAACAGCAGCTAGTACACTGAATACTCACCTACTGGGGGAATCCTGTACTACAAGGGGCATGCCCTCCAGAAGATAAGAATTCCATTTTGGGGGAGTTCCCCATACATATACATATATATCAGTCACATTTTCTTTAGGCAGTCATCTGTCAATGAACTCGTAGGTTGTTTCTATGTCCTGTTTTTGTGAATAATGCTGCATTGAACATGGAGTAACATATATATATTTGAGATAATTTCATTTCCTTCAGATATGTAACCAAAAGTGGATTTGTTGGATCACATGATAGTTTTATTTTTAACTTTTTGAGGAAGTTTCATACAGTTTTCCATAGTGGCTGTACCAATTTTCATCTCACTAACAGTGCATAAGTTTGGCCCTTTCTCCACGTTATGCCAGTAATTCTTATCTCCTTTTTTTTTTTTTTAATAATAGGCATTCTAACAGGTGTAAGATGATATCTTACGTGGATATAGTTTTGATTTGCATTTCCCTGTTGATTAGTAATGTTGAGTACTTTTATCATGTATCTGTTGGACATTTGTATGTCCTCTTTGGAAAAAATGTGTAATCAGGTCCTCTGCCCATTTTTAAATTGGATGATGATAATGATGATGCTTATGATGATTTTGCCATTGAGTTGTATGAGTTTCTTACATATTTTGGATCTTGACCTCTTATCAGATATATAATTTCCAAATATTTTCTTCCATTCCTTAGATTATCTTTTCATTTTATTAATGGTTTGTTTTGATGTGCAGAAGTTTTTTACTTTGATCTAGTCCTTTTTCTTTATTTTTGATTTTCTTACTTGTACTTCTGGCATTATATCCAAAAAATTATTTCCAAGACTAATGTCAAGGAGCTTACCCTATATGCTTTTTTCTAAGAGTTTTACAGTTTTATGTATTACATTTAGATCTTTGATTCATTTCAAGTTAATTTTTGTGAGTGGTGTAAGATAGTTATCCATTTTCATTCTTTTGTATATGAATATTCAGTTTTCTAAGCATCATTTATTGAAGAGATAATTTTTTCCCCAATGAGTATTCCTGTTTCCCTTGCCAAACATTAGTTCACTGTACATGGAGACTTATTTCTGGGCTCTAAGTTCTGTTCCATTGGTCTATGAGTCAGAATGTAGGCCAATACCAGACTGTTTTGATCACTGTAGCTTTGTAATATAGTTTGAAATCAGGATATATGATGCCTCTACTTTCAATATTATTCAAGACTGCTTTGAGCATTTTGAGGTATTTGTGGTTTTACATGAATTTTAGAATTTTTTATTTCTGTAAAAAATATTGGAATATTGACAGGGATTACATTGAATCTATACATGGTTTGGGGTAGTATGGAAGTTTTAACAAGCTTCAAACAATGTTAATTCTTCTGATCTATGAACATGAACTATTTTTTTCATTTAGTTGTATCTACCTCAGTTTCTTGAATCAGTATCTCTTTGTTTTCAGTGTACAGATCTTTCACCTCCTTGAATAAATTTGGGTGAGGCCACTGTCCATGAGCTTAGGGGAGTTACTGCTGGCTGCTGGTTGGGATCCACAGTTAAGTGACTCTGCTGGCTGGGCTCCATGATCAAGTGGGGAGCTGGGTGGGCCCTAGTCTGGCAGGGCTGTTGGCTGTGTTCCACTGTCAGGTAGGGCAACTAGCTGGGCTCTGTAGTCATCTGTGGGCAGGGTCACAAGCTGTGTTTCCTGGCAGGTTAGTGCTACTGGCTGGACTCTGCATTTAGGTGGGGCACAGACAGGGCATTGAATGGATACAGGGTTTGAGGTTACATTGTGCGATCAGGTGAGACCATAGGCTGTGCCCTAAAGTTGGGCAGGGCCACAACCTGGCTTACTGTTGGGTAGGTTATTGAGGTGTTCTGCTATTGGGGTGACAGTTGTGATAATTTGTGGGGTGGGACTATAAAACTATCCTGTTTCTCATCAAACTTAACCCCTAATACCCTAGACTAGTTTATTGATTGATCTTACCTAAATAAATAATCACGACGGTTGCATGTAATTTTCTAGTTGGATCTTTCCCTATTTATTAGTCAGTACTGTGATCTAACAGATCTTTCTAACAGAAAGATCTATCTATATAATCTATTTATTTATCAATGATTTATTGCCAATATGAATTCACAGATTATTATTTTATTCAATATGTAATGATGTGTTACCATCCTTATTTATTTTGATGCTCATATTGTCTCTGACTTGTCAAGTGGGAACTCCTTTGAGCTGGTTCTGTGTATCCTATTGACTTTTTTTTTAGTTTTAGTTTGTTTTTAGCAGTTCCCTACTTCCTGGCACAAAATGTTCAGGTTAATCTTGTGCCTTCCCTGTTTCAGCTCTGGAATCTGCCAAGCCTCCAAGGACACCTGGTTCCTTTTAATAAGGAATGGTATTTAGAAATAAAGATATGGTGGCAGGTGTACTAATTGCTCCTATGATGTGATTGCTCTGGGCTTTGGCCTCTCGGCCCTATCAGTAGACTGAGCTGCGAAAACAAATTTAAATGGGTATAGGCATACGTTTTTTTTTGTTTGGTTTTTATAAATATATAAAAATTTATATATTTATTTTAAAATTATAGTTTATTGTTTATGCTGTTACAGTTGTCCCAGTTTTTCCTCCCTGCCTCCCTCTACACAGCACCCCCACTCCCTCGGGCAATTCCCTCACTGCTGTCCATGTCCATGGGTCATGCATGTAAGTTCTTTGACTACTCTCCTATGCTGTACTTTACATCCCCATGGCTATTTTATAACTACCAATTTGTACTTCTTAATCCTTTCATCTTTTGTGCCCACCCACTGAGCCCCTTGCCATCTGGCAACCATCAACATGTTTTTTGAATCTATGATTCTGCTTGTTATGTTTGTTTGTTTATTTATTTTTTAAAAGAATTGTTGATAGATATGTATTTATTGCCATTTTATTGTTCATATTTTTGATCTTCCTCTAGTTCTTAAATTAGACCCTTTGACATTTTATATAATACTAGTTTGGTGATGATGAATTCCTTTAATTTTTTTTTTTTCTTCTGGGAAGCTCTTTATCTGTCCTTCAATTCTAAATGATATCTTTGCTGGGTAGAGTAATCTTGGTTGTACATTCTGGCTTCTCATGACTTTTGAGTATTTTTTGCCAATCCCTTCTAGCCTGCAAAATTACCTTTGAGAAATCAGCTGCAAGTCTTATGGGAGTTTCCTTGTAGGTAATTAACTGCTTTTCTCCTGCTGCTTTTAATATTCTCTCTTTGTCTTCAACCTTTGGCATTTTAATTACAGTGTGCCTTGGTGTGGTCCTCTTTGGGTTCATCTTGTTTGGAATTCTGCACTTCCTTGACTAGTATGTCTATTTCCTTTGCCAAGTTAGGGAAGTTTTATGTCACTATTTTTTCAAATAGGTCTCCAATTTCTTGCTGTTCTCTCCCTTCTCCTTCTGGCACCCTCATGATGCAAACCTTGGTGTGTCTGAAGTTGTCCCAGTGGCTCCTTACACTATACTCATTTTTTTGGGGGGGTCCTTTTTTCTTCTTGCTCTTCTGATTGGGTGTTTTTGCTTCCTTATATTCCAAGTCACTGATTTGATTCTTGGCTTCATCCATTCTACTGTTGATTCCCTATAACTTGTTTGTTATTTTAATTAGTGTGTCCTTCATTTCTGACTATTTTTTTTTTATGCTGTTGAGGTCCTCACTAAGTTCTGTGAGCATTCTTATAATAAGTATTTTGATCTCTGCATCTAATGAATTGCTTGTCTCCATTTTGTTTAGTTCTTTTTCTGGAGTTTTGTTCTGTTCTTTTATTTGGGTCATGTTTCTTTGTCTCCTCATTTTGGCAGCCTCTCTGTTTCTTTCTATGTATTAGATGGAGCTGCTTTGACTATGTGTCTTGGTAGTGTGGCCTAATATAGTTGGTGTCCAGCTGAACAGCCTCCCAATTACTTAAGCTGGGTACTCAAGGTGTGCCCACCATGTGGGCTGTGATACCTTCCTGTTGTAGTTGAGGCTTGATTGCTATGGGTAAATCCAAGGTCAGCCACTGACTGTGTCCTGTCTGGGGTCATACAGCATAAGTTGCAAAGCAATCTGCAGATGACTGCTACTTGTGCTGGGCTTCAAGGTGTCCAGGTAAGGCCAAACTGTGAAACAGGCTGGCCGCTGCTAGCATCAGGCCTGGGACAACTTAATGAGAGGTATAGGGCTTGCTGAAGCCAGCTGCTGCTTGTTTGAGATATTTATCTTGCTTCACTTTATTGCACTTCACAGACGTGTTTTTAACAAATTGAAGGCAAGACTTTCCAACATCAAAAAGATTACGACTCGCTTTATTGCAACACTTGCTTAACTACAGTGGTTTGGAATGAAACCTGCAATATCTCCAAGGTAACCCTGTGTTTTTTAAACCTGAATATTCGCTCTCATTTTAAAATCCAGATACATTAAAACTTTTTAAGTATGTCTTGAGCTTGATGACATTTCTTTCCTTATTTTGTCACACAGGTCCTCAAAGCAATTACATTTCAATGCATATTTCTACTTCCTCATTTATTAGCATTTCATTTCCTAGATATTTCTCAGCCTTCCAGAATTCAGTGAAAGTTTTAAGTTCTATACCCAGTGTAGATTCTCAAAGTCTTCTGTGGTTTCCCTGATATGTGACTGAAAGGCCCAGCTTACACGGTTTTTTCCCTGTGCATTGATTTTCCTTTCAGAGCATGCTCAAGTTGATAAATATATAACTGATAAATAATATACAACTGATCCTAATATCTGAGTGAAGATTTTGGGGATTGGTGGAACAAATGGTAGTGGAAGATGTTTTCATCATTTGAATTATTTTTCAAAAGTCTAGTGCAAGTAGACTTGTCCAGTGGTTTATCTTGTAATTTAATTGACTTTACCACCAGCCTTCTCCAGACAATTTCTTATGTGTTAAACAGCCAGAAGTGGACGTGTCATTACTAGAGTCCCCTCAAATCCCAATCTGACCTATTGCTTCCTTGGTTGGTCAAACTACATTTGGAAATATTTAAAGACCTTGCAAAGAATTACAGATCTGTTGCAGATAGTTATTTTGGCTACAGCATTAAGATGCTTTTGCAAGGAGGATAAAAGCTGTTAGGGCCAAGGCATCAGAGAAGCTTTCAGTTTTGGTTCAGCTAGGATTTCTTCGCTTGTTTTACACATGATGGGAGAGATCTGATGCTGTGCGTGAAAGCAAGTTCCATACCAGAAATTCTTCTTGGTACTTTTAAACCCTGGGAAAATATATCTACTCATTATACTTGGATCTATAATGGTGGACAATCCTGTAATTTATAATCATAAATGTTTCTTATTACTTGTCATACACAACAAATCAATTAGCTCTTAAATATTTTCTTCCACAAGTTACTGCTCTAGCTGCTAGATCCAGACTGTACATGGGAAATGCCACTCAAGCGATGACCAGAAAAAAGACCAAAAATAAGTCTTGCTTCTCTTCTTGTGTCGTCCTTTTTGTCTGTCCCCAGTGTACTTCTATCTGGGAAGAATTATGAGAGCTTGATAGTAACAACTAAAGGCATGTAGAGTTATGAAACTTCTTATGCCTAAAGGAAGTTTAAAATGATTCAATTTTTAAATTAGCAAATTGTTATAGTAATTATGATTTGATGAAACCAAAGAACAGGGATTTGTTCAATAGGAGAAAACCATACTTTGAGTAAGTAAAGGTATCAAAAACTTGTCTTGCTATTTAATATCAAAAATAACTTTTTATGTAGATTAGCTGTCAGTGATGGTTTCTAATATTCCAGACTACATTTCTAAATCATTGCAAACATAATAACATAATCAGGATTTTTACCAGATATGATCTCCTTAAAGACAGAGATCCCTCAATTCTAGCAGGTTCCTCATGAACAAATATGATAAGTTGTCATTTGGAAAAGAAAATATATGGATTAAAAATAAAAGCCATGCTTGTTTCTCTGAACTTCAGATGCAATGGCAGAGAATGGACTGTTTCCGGAAAAATGAAACCCTGAAGACCTAATCAGGTCTTCCTGGGGGCAATGACAGGGATAACTTACCCCAGTGCTCCAGAGACAGATGTGTAGCTAAATGTGGCAAAAGCGGTTCATCTCATGCAAGTATGGGATTAGTAGAGCCAGTTTTTGAAAATTAAATTCTTTCTTTGTAAAGAGGGAAATTAAACCACATCACTATAGGCATTTACTGGAACATGCAGGGGGCCCGTGTGGAGCTGCCCCCTTGTCTGATCGCAGAGATGCACGATGGGGCTCTCCAATACATGCAGCTTCCCGCCGAGGCTGATCCTGGCTGGCAGCCTGGGGGCCACAGGTATGAAGCAAAACCCTCATATTTCATCTTCAAAGCCGAGGGTGAAGTGTGAAGATATTCCAGGAAAAGCTGCAGGTAGAAATGCAGACCCTCTGGGGAAAGGAAAATCACAACTTATCAGCCCACAAGTTATCAGGTTAGTGTCTTTCATAACTACAGTATAGTAATACAAACACTGAGCAAGAATATAAAGACTCCAAATGATTATGTAGAAATTGAAAAATCTATATCTATGTTATTTGACCATAAATCTAAAAGGAAATTGTGTTTAATCCTTAGTTTTATTTTATTTTTTTACTAAGAGAAACATCAGGTTGACTGAGTGTAAGACCTATAGGATTTCTGTTCAATGAAGATAGTACAACAATACATTTTTGAACATCCTAAAAACTATAATGTATAAATGTATAAATTTTGCTTACCCAGTATTCATTTCCCACCTACTGGAGAGCATACCCCAATTTTCTATGGGAAACTAGATTCCCTATCCTTGGCCAAGTGTCCAGATGAGGCTCTGGAGCATGAAGAATATGGCCCTGATTTTCCAGGTTATAATGTTTGTTTCAGGGAAAGGTACCTGTCCCCAGTGTGTCAGTCAAAGTGAATTGTTTGGGTTCTTAGTTGAGCTTTCTAAAAGAGATGCTTTTTATTTTCTGCTAGACTTGATCATGAAAGGCACAAATTATCTATTTTACCTTTTTGTGGAACCTGAGAATAAGTTATCACATTAGGACACAGGGAGAGGAGAGAACCTGGTTATGCTGACAAAGTTTGAGCCCTGGGCTCAAGTCACATATGAATGTTTCACCCATGTGACCCAATGAATACCTTTACTTGCCAAATTAGCATGAGTAAGGTATCTATGATGCAACAGAAGGTGATTTAACTAATATAGCAACTGAATTGAAAGCAGGCTCCTATTCTCATGCCCCCTGGAACACAATGAAATGTTTATATGGAAAAACTAAAAGAAAAATGATCAGGTTACTATGCCTCAGAAACAATCGCACAAGTATATGATTGTATTAAAAGTTGGTACCAGCAAAAGTGAAAGTAGTGGATCTGAAGAGGATATTGACATGAGCATTTATGGGACACTGCTCTTGCAAAACATGTTTAATAAAAGATGTTAGCTTTAAAAAAAAATTTGAACATGAGGAAAGTACTACTTCCCACCTCTATAGAACTTCCTTCTCCTCTCATTTATAATTCTTATTCCAAGATCCTTTGTAAAATAATTGGTTATGATTTAATTTCCCTAAATTGTGGAAGACTAAATAATTGTCTGCTGGGAACAAGCTCTCGTGATGTAATTTTTGGGCTTAACAGCTTTACTTGGAACACATCCTGTATGTGTTCTCCAGGAAAAAATATGAAAAATATTTTTTGAGACTAATCTAAAAATGTTTTGAGTATATTCTCACACTTGAATCAAATTAACTAGATACAGAATTCTAGATTAAAAACAAGTTCCTCTCACAATTTTGGAGACATTACTCCATTATCTTCCCACTTTTAGTCATGATGCCAAGAGATACAATGCCATTCTTGTTCCCAGTCTTTGGCCTTTGACCTGTATGCCAACACCCATCCTCATCATTTGTAGTGACAAAAACCAAACAAACTTCCATCAGGTGCTTTTGAGTCTTCTTTATGATGAGACCTCATCCTTGGGCTCTGCCATTACCCCTTTTGGTCCAGTTTTAGTGAAACCCCTGCTGGGTGAGCAGTTCAGTGAAAATGACCCAACCTTGACATCTGATAGAGTTCCTCATCTTTTGACCTTGGTAATCGACCACCTTGATATCTGATTAAATCCTTATCCTCCACCCTTGATAACTTATCACCTTTGCCTGCTCTCAGCAATAATCTTTTAAAGTTAGTTTAGCCAGAATCCCTCCTCACTTATGTTTTCTCTTGGTAATTTTCTGTCCACTGACCCCCTACCCTGCTCCTTGGCTATAAATTCCTACTTTTGCTTGTTGTATTCAAATATGAACTCAATCTCTGTCCTCTACTACAAAAACCCATTGTAATAGTATCCTTTTATGAAGTCTGCCTTACCATCTTTAACAAGTGTCAGGATAATTTTTTTCTTTAACAATCAGCATTCTCTTAATTCCTCATTTTCAACAGAGCACATTACTCTCACTGCTGAGTCCAGAGTGTCTCTGAGTTCCAAGCCTTCTTTAATTCAATTTCTCTAGAGAGTACATTTCTCTTCTTTTGAAGGGATGGGGAAGAGAACTCACCTGACACAATATAGAGAAGGCATGTAGTGTATAATGAATTCTTATATAGTCTCATCCTTTTCTCTGTCTCCCAAGGTACCTGGTGCCTCCATTTCCTGAGAGCTTTGCAGGACTCTAAAGACTCCCTCAGTCTACTTCTCATCAGTATCCTGCTTTGCAGGTTTTAGCTTTCTTCATGCAAATCATTCACCACTTCCCCATCCGCTGTCCATCTTAAGTTTTAACGAAAACATTTTGTTTGCCATGATCTCTTTTTCCATTTTCTCTGTCCTTTAGGTTTATAGTGTTTTTTATTCCTTGATGTTATGCTAAAGGTATTTCAGGAGATAAATCCATGCAATTAAACTTTTATGTGAAAACTCCCATTTGCTATTAAAAAATAACTTTATGCATATATCTGTTTTCACAAAGTCCACTGAGGATGTGGACTGTGATTGAAATCTATTGGCTCTCTAGTACCCCAAACAATGAACTTTGCATTATAACCCTAACAGTGTTTATCACTGATAGGTTAGTTTCTTTTTAATCCTCACCTGAGGATATGTTTATTGATTTTAGAGAGAGAGGAAGAGAGAGACAGAAACATTGATGAGGTGTCTCCCATATGTGCCCTGACTGGGAATCAAACCCACAACCTAGGTATGTGCCCTGACCAGCAATTGAACCTGCAAACATTTAGTGTACAGGATGACACTCCAGCATCATGCTCTCACTCACTATATTCCAGTAAAATATATAATATGAGAAAGGGACAGAGAAGGTATGTGTGCACAAGCATGTATGTGTGTGTTATATGTGTCTGAACTAGAAATAAAACTTACTCCCTACCTATAAGCAGCTTATTATTTATTTGAAGACATAAAACTTATATTCTTCAATGTTAAAAACAATATGATAATTTGATAGCAATAGGGTAATGATAAAGAACACAAGGTGAAGTTATTTGCCAAAGAAAGATTAGGGTTTATGTTCAGAAGCAAGGCAGATCTTCCTCTGACTGAGGTGAAATTGAAAACTTTCATAAGAGGGTGGGATTTGAGTAGAGCCTTAATGGATGGATAGACTTAAGCCCATTTAAATTCTAGACTAATGTATCAAAGACTGACATGCATTCATGAAATCCAGTTTCCTAATCCACTTATTCCCTGTCCTGGGCACATGGCTAGACTGTGTTTCTGGGTTAGGTGGAAACATAAAATGTTGGTGGAAGTGCTTCACCCCATGCCCTCCTATCCCTGAAAATGGTAGTCTCCAACCTTTTTGGCACCAGGGACTGATTTCATGGAAGACAGCCAAGGGATAGGGGGATGGTTTCAGGATAATTCAAAGGCATTACACTTATTGTACACTTTATTTCTGTTATAATTGCATTGTAATATATAATGAAATAATTATACAACTCACCACATGCTAGTCACCAAAATTGTGACTGAGACAAGTGCTCAGTGTGGGAAAGAGGTGTGGATGGAAGGGGTAAATAAAATAAAAAGTGGGCCATGTGCAGACTAAAATAAGTGTCAGATTCTGGCTTAAAACCTGTCACCAGATGCAGCTGTACAATTGAAGCGCATCAACTCACTTGCCACCATAAAGCCTGCCATCAGATGCAGCTCCACTGTCACTTGCCACTCACTGATAGGGTTTTGGTATGAGTCTGCAGGCAAATGATTTACTATGGTCTCTGAGCAGTCAAACCTCTCTGCTAATGATAATCTGCATTTGCAGCCACTCTCCAGCACTAGCATCACTGCCTCAGCTCAACTTCAGATCATCGGACATTAGATTCTCATAAGGAGCCTGCAACCTAGATTCCTGGCATGCGCAGTTCACAGTAGAGTTTGTGCTCCTGTGAGAATCTAATACCTTTGCTCATCTGATAGGAGGTGGACCTCACACAGTAAAGTGAGTGATGGGGAATGGCTGTGAATACAGATGAAGCTTTTCTCCCTTGCCAGCAGCTCACCTCCTGCTGTGAAGCCTAAATCCTAATAGGCCACAGACTGGTAATGGTCTGTGGCCCAGGGAATTGGGGACCCCTATCTTAAAGTACCTCTCATGTGATGCTGTGTTCTCTGTCTTCCCTAGGCTTGGTCAGTCTTCACACTCCCATCCTGTACAAGTCTGCAGATGGCTGTATACCTCTATATTCTACTCTTCTTCCCTAGTAAGACCTGGGTTTCCTGCTGTCTCCTGGCTTCCTCACCCTGTGGCCCCTAGGACATGGCCTTACATGAATTGAAAGTGGTAGTAAAATATTCGGTCATCCAGTAGGAACTTAACAGGTAGCACTGCAGCATGAAACTGGAGATGCAGATTGATTTCCACTTTGAACATTTTTCTGGATTTGAAATCCCTGAATTTACAGACATGGTTCTAGAAAGGGTGGTTTACACTGGCTGTAGAGTGCATCATTTGATTGAAGCAAAGATTTGTTTGTTGAGCCAGTGTTGAGCTGTCCCCTTCAAGGAAACTCTACTCTTATAAATCCTTAGTGTTTTAGCACTCACCAACTGCATGGACTGAAGCAGATTTTAAAACTGTAGACACACCTTGGCTGCAGAGGTTTGTTCCCCTGGCGAGACTGACCACATGCTGTGAACATCTGAGTACCAGAGGCAATGAGGTCCTTGTGATTTGTGGCAGCTACAAAGCAAATCTGCCCTGTGTGCTGGGTATGAACGTCTTGATGGAATAAATGTTAAAGCACAGACAATAGTGGGCAACACCCAACACTCAGGGTCTACCTGCTCCCTGCATTTAGTAATGAGGGCAAGAGGAGAACAAGATTGGTTTGGTTCTTCCATATAGCCTACTCTGTTTTAGCAAGACTGCTGTGTATAGTTCTTAATTCAGTTAGTTGTTTTTATATTAATTAGTTCCTGCATAGTAAGTTTTCTTCCTCCCCTCCCCATCACAATGAAAATTTTAATTTGTCTTCTCAATTTGTAATGTTAAGAAGAGTCACATCATGGGTTGCATTTTCAATCCACTGTGCACAGATTACTTTTAGTGACAGAAAAACCCAAGGGCTGTAGAGCTGCAGAAAAAAAAATCTAAGGATCTTTTTAAATATTGTATAAGCACATGTGGGATTTTTTGTTTCAGCATCCTATGAGAATGAGGGTGATCATACTGATTTGAAGGAAACGTATTATAGGAATGATTTTGCCTGAGTCCATTGAACTCATCCTCTGTTACCCAGGGGCTGTTCTTTATTCCAGATGCTTGGAATTAATTCCACATTCAAAGCCTATTTTCTAGAGAAAGAAAGATAGGCTTCTTTTTAAAAATTTAAAGGGTTGAAGGTGGGGAAGTTTTTTAATTTATTTTCTTGGAGAAAACAAAATATAACAAGGCAGCAGTATAATCCCCTTTAAGGATTTATTGAAATGTCAAATTCTGGGGGACTGAAGCTGTATAAGGAAAATGAATAAACAGCAGATTAGCATTTAGACAAGATTCTTTTATTGTTTGACTATAGAAAATAATGCTGAATTGAATTAATTTAGAATTTGGCAGGATTTTGAATAGTGGAGGTAAAGCATGCAAATAATTGAGTGAACTTGAATCTTGTAGAAACACTTATTGGAATAAATTAAGGAACAGGATGATAACAAAGATTCTTTGGAGACTCTAAGTTCAAAAAATGAGAAAGTAAGAATTTTATACTTTTAGTGGTTTTCTGGAATTTAAAAAGAGAGAAGGTTTCTTTTTATTTTAAAATCAGTGCTATTTTTTTTAACACCACTGCAATTGAGAACTAAAATTCATTATCAGTAATGACCATTGAAAACCATAATTTGTTGGAGAGTTGTCCAGGCTAGAAGTAAAATGATTTTCAACCCTGTCTGCCTAATTGCAGCAAGGAATGGAAAAGGAATGACCCTGTGATTAGTTATTTGGAATCTTTAGATAGCTTTAGATTAAAAAAAAGGGTACATTATTTTTAATAGAAAGTTTTCTTGTAGATAAGGATCTATCCAGATAATTTAATTACTGTAGTTTATTGAGCATAAACTGTGGACACTTCAGCTATTTTCTCTACTCTCATTTAGATCTAATTAGAACTAGATGGCCTATTTAAATGTATATATGCAGAAGTACTTATATTTAATGGAGAAAGTTAAAAATAGCCTAAATTAGGAAGCCATTTATTTTACTGCTGAAGACTCCAGATTGTGCCATGACTTGATCAGAGCATGCAACTGAATGGAGCTAATTTTATTCATTTTTCCCTCCACTATGGTGTGACCTTATGGGGCATTTTGGGCAAGTTCCTTCATTATGTGTCTTGTGATGCCTGAGTCTATTATTATTCTCGGTATAGAAAATAATGGTTCATTTTTCTTTCCCAGGCACTCTACCTAGTGGAAGAGTCTGGAGTGAAAGAAAGTGAGACTTCCCTGAATATTGTCCAAAGTAAATGGCCAGAGAACTTACACAAGGGACTGTGCCTGCAAGAGAGTAGCAACAGGAACAAAACTACAGCTGTCCACCAGAAAGTTACTCAGGTGAGAAGCCATGGTCTTAAGAATATTGCCTTATTTGTACATTCCTTAGTCTCCTTTCTTTTTACTTTATTTGAGTGGTTACCTGCAATGGGGGTACCTTTGCTCTATTTCCAGAAAAAAGGGTAGGGGGAAGCATAGGCTGGGGATTACAGGAGCGTGGGCTACAGCTGTGGGTGTGGTTAGCTGAGAGCCATAATGTTTCATCTGACAGCTGTGGCCCCAGTTCCTTAGGAAGAAAACTGCTTAAGAAAACACATTTGACCTTCTGCACACAGATGCTACATGACCTTACAGCGCTAAATCCGGTGCGAATGAACCACTGCGCGCCACAGCAGCGAGAGGGGGTGGCAGGTGCCACCATCTCCTTTTCTCCCTCTCTCCTCTCCTTTTCCTCTCTCCCTGCTGCCTTCCCTTCCTGACTCTCCCTTTTTCCCTCCCTTCCCTCTTCTCACTTTCCTTTCTGTGCCTTCTGTACTTCTCTTTGACAACCAAATGGCTGTTTTGTGATGTATATTTGATTTACTATAAACATTTAATAAAACTTGCCACTTATTAAACCAGCTCTCTTCAATGTATTTGTCACTGAGGTATTATCCAAAAGTGAATTAGGGAGAAAAAAAAATGAGATCCTCCAAATCCATTTATTTCCCCACCTAATTTCATACTACAGTCTGTATTTCTTGAGTGGGATTTACATTTTTTGAACACAATCATAGTTATTTGAATTTATAGATCTTCTAAAGGCACAAGTAGAATTTAACACCTGTCACATTAGTGTGGATCTCTCAGCATAAAAAAAAAAAAACGCCTTTTAAGTTAGGACATTTTAAGGCTCAATGATTTTTCCCGAGCATGTTTGAACGTGAGGTAATTACATATATTTTGCATGTATATTAGATTATTTAAATGTTGAGTGTAAAACCGAGAACATGATTAATTTCCTTGAGTACATTCAGCAACACAAAACAATTAAAAAGGTTTACAAGGCTAACGGATTTCTTTCTTCTATGATCTGAAAGAAACTGTTGTTTGAATGTGTATTGCTACTAAATGCTGGCCAAGCAGCAGATGACTTACCATGAATGGCCTGATGATTCACCCTCTGTTGTTGAGCATGATGGACCTTGCTTTGTAAGGGGTGTTTTGATGTTATGATGAAATGGGTCTCATCCCTTCACACAATCTCTATCACATTAGTGCAGCCACTTAACATTCTCTCTGGCACCTACGTTCCCTCAAATAGTGAGAGAATCTCTAATCATGAGTAGCCTTGGTGGAAGCAGTGTCTACCTCTCAAATATGCAGATGTAAAGGGATAAGTCCTTTCTTCCCTGATCCTTATAGTACTGTGTGGGCCTGACCTACACTAAGCTGATTGGATGCTTCTGCAAGGATTGTAAATTTTGAATGAGTAAAGAAAAGGCAGCCAGGGTTCCTTCACAAAACTGGTAGTGGCAGAGTGTGCAGTGGTGGTGGTCTCCTGACAGATTATTGCTGCTAAAAATGGTGGTTCTACTCTAAGCTTTTTGGATTTTCAGAGATATTTACTTTATAAGCCTTATCATTAAGTTTGCATCAATTGTATGAGTCAATATATTTCTAATAACTTTGTTTTTGGTAAACAAAGTCAGATTTAGTATCTGTGGTAGATAGAAATACTGGCCTCAGTTCTCAACCTTTCCTTATATTCAAACTTTTTGCCATGTGATCTTGCTGTTCTTCCTATTAGAAGTGGCATGTACTTCCTCATGTTTTCACTTTGGGTTTGATCATGAGCTTGCTTTGTCCACTGGAATGGGGTGGAAGTGCTGGGTCAGTTCTGAGTCTAGACCTCAGGAGCTATCACATTTCTGCCCACCTTCGTGTGCTTCTGCTGTTGCCATGAGAAAGTTCCCTTAGGTGCCTTCTGCTCCTCTGCATGTGCCTCAGAGTGAATACACATGGAACAGACAGACCTTAGTCCGACCTGCAGTGAGGAGCAAAGTCCACCTTGGCCCACGACTTCAATCAGCATCACCTAGCAAAGCCCAGGCTCAATTAGCTGACCATAAAGAGAACCACAGGTGTGTCAGTGGGTCCGACTGAGGTTAACGGAACTTAAAGTCTAATGCTAACCTGCTGATTTCTGAGAATTATATTGTTTTTGTTTTATGCCACTGAGATGTCACATTTGTGTTTTTCAGCTCATAATAGCTAACTGATACATATTTGTTGAGTGCAATTGAAAATATTCCAAATGGTGGAATATATCAATGTCAAAAATATGAGGGAAGCATGTGAGTGTGTGTATGTGTGTGTGACTGTGACTGATCCTATCCTGGTTCTGTGGGGTAAATCCTCTCCAGCCTTAGTAATCATATTTTCCTATTCTCTTTCCTATTGATTGCTTGGAATGAGCCTATAACTTGGTCTTCACACCAATGAGATCTCTGAGAAGTCTTCGGTGTGTGTGCGTAAAAGATTTTTTTTTTCCTTTCTGATAAAAAGGGATGCATTGAAAGAGATGTTCTCCTTTTCTCCTTATGCCTGGAGCTGAGGCAGCCATATGTGTCCATTGGGGAACATGTGAGCACATAACAGAGGAAATGAACCTGTGTGCATATGTCAGTGAACCACTCCATTAAAAATTCTGGACTGTTCTGCCTCTGAGCTATTATTTGCCATTGAAAGTATCCTGACTGATGTGGATGTGGTATGCATGTATGTAGGAGCAGGGGGAGGATGGAAAATGCAGGATAAGTTTGGGTGAAAAGAAAATAGTTCAGGTTATCCTTCATGAAACTGTAGGCACATTGTGTCATGTGTGAAGTAGTATGAAAGCTGAGGTCAGTTACAAACAGCCCTTATCTACTTGGCTTTTTTCTGTGCTTCCAACCACAGCTGTGTTTGTTCTATATGAATCACTAGCAAATGATGGGAGATATGCCTTCATTGCTGACCCTTCCTGCAGAGTGTCCATATCTACAACACTCTGACCCATAAAACACTTACCATGCCTTTACTTTTGGATACAAGTGAATAATTGGCAGGTCAGATGGGCCCCCTATCTCATCTGTAATCAGAGAGTATATGTTTGAACATAACTTTGACTCAATTCTGATATCCACACTGTATCCCAGATCAATGAAATCAGAATCTCTTGGGTTGGGAACCAAGTGTGCATATTTTTAAAGCTTCCTAAATAAATTC